>MU866141.1:88467-133420 GCA_033296915.1 Triangularia setosa | reverse complement strand
TTGATAGGTCTGTTTCCTTGCTCTTCTGATTGGTTGTTTCCTTCTCTTATCCGATTGGTTAGCGCCGTCGGGAGTCCGTAGTCAAGAACGTGACACCTGGGGTTCGTCACATTAACCTCTACCTAAGCTTTAATTATGATCTATCCCAACTTTCTGTAGTCTCTTTAAAGCTCAGATAATCGACATTAAATAGTCATTCTTCATTTCCTAAGCTTTCATTGCCATTGAAGCTAGCCTTTCCAGTTCATTTAAAGCTCAGATAACGTTGAAATGTCTTTTAATCTACTTGCTTGTCTCCAAAAAAAAAATAGGACCAAGACGATTAAGACCAAGTCTACTTATGCAACTGATAGGTGATGTGGCGAAGTGCATATTTTCCATCATCCACAGGCTCACCCAGGGGCTCTAATTGCAGACTGCAAACAACGTAAGGCAGGTTTATTTGATCCTTGAACCCCAGTTGGGGATATCCAACACTAGTATCACGCAGGTAACCAGGGCCAGGAAAGAATCATAGTAGCGTATGTATTGTAAAATAAAAACAGTGAATCCAATTATTACATAGCAAATATTGGTATCAATAACCCCATCCCTACCCCTTACTCCTCCCCGCTCCATTATCCATAGATATCATTACCGTGCATTACATCTCACAATCTTCTGTATGCATCGCCTACTCTGTCGCTTCCGGTTCAACTCCCTGGTATATAAGTCACACCTTTAAAACCACCGCCTTCTTCTCCTGGGCGCAACGGGAGTTCCGTAATCAGTGGCGGGAACATCGCCCTTCATAGCCCTCTTCCTCTCCCGTCTCTTGTGAATCCGGCCGCTGCAGCAGCTGAAGAAGACCACAATCGCACCAACCAGACTCAACACCGCCGCAGCAAGCGTCATCCAAGCGGCGTTATCGTAGTAAACCCTCTCGACCTGCAAGCCGAGGGTGTCATCATCGTCGCTATCCCACCCATTGCTGAGGTTGCTCCGGACAATGCCGAACAAGACAAAGTCAATGATGCATGTCACGGCGGTAATGATGAAAGCCAACAGGGCGACGAGACTAGCGAGAAGGGAGCCGACCATGCCAGCGCCGAGGGCAAGGATGAAGGCAATGAAGTTGAAAGCGGCGGCGATGGGGTGGAGTACCATAGCCTTGGTCATGGCGCGGGAGGTGGTCACAGAGTTGTCAGAGTAGAACTGGCCGAAGGTCTGTTCGGGCGAGAAGTTGGGGTTGCCGGATTGGCCGCGGTCGGAGCCGACGAAGTGCCTGATGATGCCGAGGGGAGAGTAGCCGAAGCGACGGGGGCATTGGCTTCTGGGGGTCTGGTCAGTAAGGTGTCTTTGGCGTATGAGGGTTGGTGAAGAGAAACTTACCCAAGAATATCGTTCAAGCAGTACCCAAAGACACCAAAGGTAATCGAGGGGTCGTTGCCAATTCTCCCGCTCTCTCCATCATCCAGATCAGGCAAGAAGTTGAAGTTTCCACCATTGTTGGTGTTGCCACCGGGCAGCTCAACCTTGAGAAGAGCAATAGACCGGACAACCGGCGCGGAAATGCAGGTTATGATCAATAAGACGGTGGCTGAAAAGAGCAGGAAAGTGCCAAAATGGTGGATGAAGCCTGTCCGGGCCATCTTGGATGTTTGGTTTAAGCTGCTGCGGCTAGATGAGCTTCAACAAGTAGAAAAAACGAAGCAAATCACTGGATGTTGATAGAGAGGAAAGAAATCATCAATCACACAGAGCGGCTGGAATGCCCTCTTGTATTTTCTCCAATTTCAGCCATTGGCTCTGACACATGAAATGGCGGGTCTTTTCCAAGGAACGCGAACAAACCCCACAAACGACAAGGTCGACGTCATCAAACTGCCCAGCCCTGATCGTCAACTTCTCAGCCATGCGGTGAACCGTTCCCGTCCACATCGCATCGCAGGAAGTCGGCAAGGGCCTCAAAAGCCCTGGCCAACCAAAGAAAAGCCCAGTATCTTCTGGTCAGTGGTGCCCAGTGGTGCCTCTTTGTGTCGGAGAAATGTGTGATTGTGGAGTGTGGCTGATGACGTAGAAAAATCCGGGGCTGTGTCACATTGGGCTTGGCACACTTCTTGGCAGGCGTGGCAGGATGCAGGACCCTGTTTTTAAGCCGTCATGGCTGTCATCTGGTTTTTTTTTTTTGACTCGGTTGGAAGAGGTGAGATCATGCCTATGATAGGGGTTTAGTGAGAGATGTGATACGCGATGATGTTGAAGTTGACAAACGGACTGTGCATTTACGCAGGGACTACATGAAGAAAGGTAATCTCACCAACGTCTCTCAAACAGCTATGAACTGATGACAAACCAATCAAACCATCTCTTGTATACTTTGTAAGAGTTCCCACTAGTGAGAGGTCTAGAAGGTGGACTACTGAGCCGCAGTTGACCTGATGCCACGCGTCTCTCTCACCATCCTCTTCAGCTGGAGAGTACATGAACAGCCATAACTACGGATTTCCATCTCGTAACTGAAAGTTAAAAATATCTTTAAGGCCTGAGGGTAACTGACAAGGCTGTATTTTTCATGTAGGTATCGGACAGTCTGCCGATACTTCCTTTATACAACCTTGTGTTAAGCCCCTCGTCCCGTATCATAGACATACCTCAATCCTTTATATTCATGCATCAAAAAGCCCCCGTTTATACAACCTCTTTGAAGAAAATAAAGAGTGTAGACTATCCTTAACATTATCCAAGCTTTCGATACCCCTTACCCAAGCTTTCAGTGTCCTTGATCCGAATATTGAAAGTCCATTGAAAGTTTAGACTAAAGTAAATTCAAGAGGCTCATCTGAGCTTTTTAGGTTGTCTATCCCAGCTTTTTAAGCTTATATAAAGGTCAGGTAAATGATACCAAAGCTCGGATGAAGAATAATGATATTGGGATAATGTCTTGGATCTAAACTTTTGCCCCTAAGAATTAGCTCGGATCAGAAGATTGGGAAGCTCGGACAAGCTAGATGCTAGATTTATAGCCATCGGAAACGATGAAGACAAGAAAGCAAGCACACCACACACCGCAGACCAACTTGTTCAACAAATACCATCCTCATCATTCAACATCAGAATTAAGCATTATCTCTCCCCCTATAAAGTACATCATCTCACCCCTATCACCTCACAGCCAATTCCTATCCTCCTCCTCCCACGGCCTCGTAGCCCTGCTATAGTCATACCCAACCCTCCACTCGCTCACCAGCTCCTCCTCATCCACCCCGCAATGGCTCTGCCCATCCCTCCCCCTGAACCAGCCCAGGCCATATTTTTTCCCTACACCCTCTAGCCATTGCTCCATCTCCCGATTCGCAAATTTGGCTGTTCCCACGAAGTCGTAGAGCATTTTGCTCTGGTGGATATATGCCAGAACACTTGCTATCGTGTTGGGTTGCCGTGGGAGGAAGACTCTACGGCGTTTGAGGTGGGTTATTATGCTGAGTACTCCCATGTAAAGCAGGATGAGCAAGGCGAGGGTGAAGCTTATCCAGAAGGACGGGATAGTCTCTTGCCCGGCGTTGAGGTCGGAGGATGTGGTAGCTGTTGGGGCAGAGGCGATGAAAACACGGCCTTCAACGGTAGCGAGGGAGGTGACCAGTACAGTAAGGATTTCTGTTAGGATGGTGCCAAACCCGACGAAGAAGACTAGCCAGTGTCTGTTGATTAGACCGCGGATGGCTACCCAACCGAAGGGCATGGCGGTGTAATCCAATGTAAGGGTTTTGGGAGGGGCGTGTCGCCGGGAGAGAATGTAATATGGCTCCATGAGCCGGACGTCGGTCTCTAGGGCCCCCCAGGAGAGTTTGATGCAGACAGCTAGGACGGTAATGAGCCAAGGGGCGCGATCGGTTAAAACTGTGGCTGGGGTGAAGAGGAAGATGGGAATGAGGGCGATGAAGGCGAATATGCCGGACATCAAAGGGTATGCGCCGGTTGGGCGGAGCATCATTGGGTGGGGGTTGCCGGAGAGGTGATTTTTGGTGTATTTTTCACGTTCCTGAATGGATGGGGGGTTGGTATCGTCGGGGGCGAGGCTGGAGTTGCGAAGGACGTAGCGGTGGTCTTTGAGTTTGCTGTGGATGTCTTGGTGGGTGGCTACGTCCATGTCCTTGAAGTCCATTAGAATGTGGCTGACTGTTGCCATGGCGGCTAGGCCGGCGATGCCCTTGACGTCCGCCAGCAGACCGGACCGACGGGCTTGGAGCTGGTAGAAGAGCACGCAGCCGAATAGGGCAATGATGATGAGCAATGTCGTCAAGATCCGGGACCAGACATGGTGTATGAGAATACTCTTCTCTATGTTGGGGTTCCCAAGACGAGTGTTGCGGTCAGGAGATATAATCAAGGAGGCAGCTCCGAGTGCGGGAACCAGTGTATTGGCCAGCAGACTGGCTGTTGACGATACCGCCACGGCGTAGTGTTTGCAATGAAGGGCTCGAAATGGACGCAGCCAGACGAACTGCGTCAGGTACTCGACGTTGATGGACTCGTCTGCCAGTGCTCCTCCTTCCTTTGAAAGCTGATAGAACGGTTCGAGACGCATGACATCAAAGTTGGTGACCTGCCACATGACACCGTATGTGACAGCAATGGCCATCGGCAGAAACTTGACGGCAAAGTACTCAGCTGTAGATATATCGTTTGGTGTTCGGAACTTGACCAAAGCCTCATACGTAGAGTTTTGGTATAATATTTCCACTCCCACGGCCATGACGACGGACAAGACGATTAACCACACCAAGTATGGCCATCTCATGGAAAATGGTCTCCAGTTGGGCTGCGGATAAAAGACTTCGGTTTTGTTGGCGGTTGTTGGAAATGTTGTCTGTCTCATGGCGAACTGGCCCGGTTCGTCTTCAACGTTTGGGTCATGCATACCAACAAGACTGAGATCAAACTTGGACTGAGTGGCGGTGTCCTCTGCCATGACCACCTCGATTACTTCTCCGCGTTTGTTGGCCTCATTTTGGGCAAGTCTCTTCACTGTGTCCGTACGAGATATACGTCTGCTATGTCTCGAGACGGAGAATGTGCGGCTCAAGGGTCGTTCCGCCACAGGACTGGATGCCAGCAAATCAGTTTCTGTGACTGTTGTTTCTGTCTTGATGCCTTTCCCCAAGCCTCCTGTCAGTTTTCCCTGTGCCTCTTGCTCCTGCAGTGCTTTGATGAATGCTTCATCGGCTTTTGTTGCAGGGCCCAAGACGTTACTAACATCGAAAGTTGGCACTCGGGATATCCTAGGGGCAGGTGCTGGAGTTTCCTCGCCTCCCAAAGGAGCAGCAGACTGTATTAGCCCAAGATCAATGCCGTCGTCCTCTTCAGGGATGGCTTCGTGACTCCTTTGTTGTTGTTGTTGTTGTTGTTGTTGTTGTTGTTGTTGTTGTTGTCTCTGAGCGAAACTTGGACCGACATTGTGGGGCGGTGCTATGAACGTAGGCGATAATACTGGCTCATATGCGCCACCGCCATTTCCGATAAACGACGTCCATCTAGTTGATGCTCCCCCATATGTATGACCAACATCATCGGCCGAAGCATAAAGGCGTTTCCCGAGCTGCTGCCGTAAGTTGTCGTCGGACTGGAGTGACACCAGAGATGGTCGTGGAGGTATTATGGCCCCTGCTTCATCGCGGAAGTTGTCGAAGTCGGTGATATCAGACACAGTAGATATCCTGCTAATGGAGCCTGATGTGGCAGAGCGGAGTGGTGGTCTTGGTCTTGGTGGGTAAGGGGGATCCATTGCCAGATATCATGGCATGGTTGTCAACTCAGATCCGCAGAGAAAAGTACGAGTGACAAAGCGAGAACAAAAGGGCAGAGGTGAGCTTGGGCCAGGATTTAGCAGCTAGGTGACGATGGCAAGGCTCCAGTGCCGAGGGAGAGACAATATGCAGGTCTAGGCGCTTGTAAGTCCAGGTACCAGTGCGGCTGAGCCCAAGATGTCATTCGAGTGGTTCATGTGGTGCTTGGGACTCTCTAGCTGAGAACGACAACCACAAGAGAACGGTGAACGAAAGGGGGGGCTCGGTCGTGAGGCCGATAGGGCTGAAGGCTGATGGCTGTGTCGGTTAGCTCACAGTATTTGCCGCATGGATTCCGTCTTGCGTCCAAGGGGGAGGGCTGATCTCTCGGCCGAGTGGTTGTCCTTGATTGCTCTCCTAGAGCCTCATCTCACGTCGACACCGGGTCTTTTGTTGCTGAGAGAACATGGGGGACGTGTGCACATGGCATCCAGAAAAGGCATATATTCCCCATGTGAAGGCCCCCGCGCAGGGTAGGCTTGAATGCTTGATTCCAGAGCCATGGCCGGGGAGATGTTGCAGATTGCTGACCACAGGCGCAATGTTCTGTTGCATTGGGGTCTAAGCTTAGCAACCCCGGGGGCCAAGAGATGCCACAGCGCCCTTTTAGCGGGCCTGGCCGTAATGACTTGTCCCCATGATGGAAAGGCGCGGCCGGGACCTCTTCGAGATTCACCAGCATTCCCCTCCTCTCTTCTGGTACCCCAAGCAACGTTGATTTCCCATCGTTTGTCTTGTTGAACAAGAGCTTGTTTCATCAACGGTGCTGCAACATGAGGATGGTTCCGACGTCACCAATATGGGTAATGTTGTGGGCGCCGCCTATTAATAGCCAATCGAGTTCCAAGGTTGGAGTTTGAGATCACTAGTCTCCTCCCAGCTGCTCGGCATCCGATGAACCTTCAGTTGTCGCTATCGGCAATCCACGCCACACCACACCACACCACACCCACCACGCAACGCGCAATAAATAGATAGACCCGCAGCAACAGAATCGACCACCTGCAGACACTAGTTCTTAGACACTGCAGCTACTCCGCTAGACGACGCAACACAGCGCGTTGGGCATGGGATGACAACAGCACCCATCGTTCTTTGGAGGTGTTGTGAACTTGTGTCAGGTCGAGGCCCTTGCCGCTCGGCTGGGGGCTTCCCGATCTTAAATCTCACGGCAGCATGACAGAGCCTCGCCACTCACCGTCGGGATCCTTCTCCACTGACTGGGGTCATTTTCAGACGACTATCATCGGCCATCCAAATATCACCGTTCTGCGCCGTAGTATTGCTGACGGCATCACACCCAACGCCGTTACTATCTCCCTTTCGTCCAATTGGCCCACAGTCCCTTTGACAAATGGCACATTATATCCGTACGACACTTTTCTCGTGTTTCTTGAAAAGATACCCCGCTATTGCTCAAGTTGTGGGTTGGTGGGAGGCCCTGGCCTAGTCTCTGTTAACTACATCCACCTACCCCAGCCCTTCCGGTCCAATTGAAGCTCAGGTAGATGAAATTAAAGCTTGGATAGAGAATAAAGAATGCTGAGATAGGGTCTATAATCTGAGCTTCAAAGTAAATAGTCCAAGATTCTTTTGTCTTGTGGTGTCTAATATCCAAGCTTTCTCTGAACCTGGTATAAGCTTGCTCAGTCTTTTATCCGAGCATTAACTTGGTCTTATTACCCACGAACTAATACAAGCCATACAGTACATTATACAAATCAGCCTGCTTGCCTCTTGTGCCTCGGCTGATGACCAGGGTCAAAGCAGACAAAAAGATGATGAACACCCATCTGATTGCCATCCAGAGACACTCTTTCAGATGGTGGCTAACCAGAATACTGATGAAGATCCTCCCTTTGCGGATTTGGCCAAAGTGTGCCTCTGTTACAGGTGATATTTGGCAGAATGCAATCCCGTTTGGTGATGTGTTCAGCCTGGCCTATGGTATTGCGATGGGGCCGCCGATGCAATGCATTTACTCTCCTGTTCTGGCTTTGGTGCTGGAAGTGGCGCCGGCTATGTCGGGTCCTCCGTGATCGAACGGATGAAGGTGGCGTCAAGATATCCCAGTTGCAGCTCAATATCTCCAAGCACCCACAATCTTTGCTGTGTTGCTGGCTTGCATTGTTATACTCTTTCTCAACATCATATGTCTTTTCCACCACCAATATCCATATCACATAGCAAGAAGTCTGTCTAAAATAAAGCAAGGAAGAATGGTTGTCTCCTTCGTCTGGACTCCCGAAGAGGCCAGTTACCTCAAAGCCGTCCTCCGCTGGCAAGATGCCCCCTCCTCGGATGATGATAACAACGCCAGGCCGAGACAGCCCAGGAGAAGGCCACCTCCACCCCCCCAAAACGGACAAACATCTCACCACCACAACAACAAACAATCCCAGCCCAACGAAAAAGACGAGCCGCCGGCCGGTGAATTCCGCGTGTTAGTTCTCGGCGCAAAAGGAGCAGGAAAGTCCTCCATCTTGACCCGAGTATGCTTTTTTCTTTTTTTCCCTGTCCCTTATGGTTTTCCCTCCATTTTTATACCTCCCCTTACTAACTTTCAAAACCCTTAGTTCTCACAAAACACGTTCCTTTCCCAACCAAGAGCTCAGCCAACCATCACACCAGGGGCAGGGGAGTCCCACAGCTGCCGCCACCCTGTTTTCCTCCCCCTCCCCAACAACAACAACAACAACAGCGGCCAAAAAGGTCCAAGAAGATACATCATCGACGCCCTTGAGTTTCCCTCCAACCAGCTCTCTTCCAACCCTCTCCTCGAACAAGCGCTCGCCATCACAGAGGCGGCAGTGATTGTGTATGATGTGACGAATGGTGATAGTTTTCGGTTGGCAAGGGGCGTTGGCGAGTTCGTTTCTGAGCACTTTAACCCGTCGTCACCTTCAGCTGGTAACAACAACAACAGCAGGAGGGTTTACCCTGTGATATTGGTCGCAAATAAATCCGACAGTACCGAGAGGCAACTTACAGCGGAGGAGGGACGACAAGCAGCTGAGCAGTTGTCCGCAGGTGGCGTCAAGGTCATGGAAGCGAGCGCAAAGTCGGGGGAGGGTGTTCAGGGGGTGTTTGAGGCAGTTGGTGGCGAGATACTGAGGGCAAAGGGCGCCATGAATGCGACGAGGGAGAAGGAGATGGCGGGAGGGTATGAGAAGGCGATGGCTAAGGGGGTAGAGGTTGCCAGGCAGGGGGGCGCAGAGGGCGGCAAGGGGAATAGGGGTAAAGGAGGGTTGTTGAGGAGGATGTTTCGGAGGCAGGGTAAACGGCAACAACAGAAGAAATCACGATAACGGGTCATTTGATGTTTTCAGTCCATGTATGTGTATGTGGGTACATCCTGGTGATCTGGCTATTTGGTCTCTCCTTATTATCCGAGCTATGGCTACCTATTTAACACCCGAGCTTTGTCTGTCTTGAATCCGAGGTTTTCTATCGTTGATTAAGCTTTTGGCTGATTGAATCCAAGTTTTTACTTAAGTTAATCGATATGTCTTATAGACTTGATCTGAGCATGGCACGTATGGACAGAGTCATTGATCCAGAATTACAGAGCCCTTCTTCGATCTAACCAAAGCTCGGATTAAGGTTAGTAGTGTTCAAATACAGGGTTAAAAAAGCTCACGCTGATGTACATACTGCTAAGGTGAAGGAGTAGAAACGCCTGGATAAGCCGCAAGCCTTGGAAATGGACCAAGGGTCGTTACGGTCAGTTCTAGTGAAATAACCACTGGCAAAATATTGGTGTTTTCAGCTGTCAAAATTGCGAGATATAAATACGTTGGGTGTGGCTTTTCTCATATGCTGAAAAGTATGGGGAGAGACGCCTGGCGTCGAGCCAGCTGCGGTTCAGTCAGGTACCTAGTAATTACAGCATGTGCTTTATCCTGTCCAAGCTTTCTGCTGGTGTAGTCCAATCTAATTGGGAATCCATGACTCAAGCCCAACTCACAGACACTATCCCAGCATTTTCGCCCTTCACCTGAGACTTTATCCACTTATAGTCTGAGGTGTAAACAGGCTTAAAAGCTGAGGTAGATAACATTAAAATCTCGGGATGCATCAATGACCCTCCCTCCAGTCTGAGCTTGACATGGACCTCTAATGGACATAGAAGTCAGGGATAAACTACATCAAAAGCTGAGCTACATATATAGTACTTAATTTAGTCCCAGCTCTAACTGCACTTTAAACGCCGAGATGAGAGACGAAAGCTCAGATGTCCCTCTTACTTTCAATCCAATCAAAGCTTTACATGGACTTTGAAAGCCGAGATTAACGATGCTGAATGCTTGCATTGTGTAGATGGTGGCATTTCTTTCAGTTTGTATTTCTAGAAGAATACGATGTGTTGAGGGTGCATATTAAAATCCACTTTCCATCATCCAGGGGCAAATCCAGGGGTTAAAGACTATACGTGTCTTTGCATCCGAGACAGGCATTTAGCCAGAGCGATGTATGCTTTGAAGGTACTAGCAGACTTATTAACATGCTAGAAATACATATATAGCTCCGTGATAATAGGGTCTTTCATGCAGATGTTTCAAAAATATCATACAGCTCTTCTTTTATACAAAATCCTTCGTTATTGTTGTTACATGCCTTAATGAGCAGCCAAATGCCCCCAACTCCACGCTAAAGTATACAAATATGTCATCAAAAAATGCGTTTGGTTCCTAAGGTGAGGCGAAATACGGCTGGTACCTCACCACCCCATGATAATAACCCCTCCCCTTTCCAACGCCCGTCTAAACGCATCCGCCGTCGACCCCGTGGTGCTACAATCACTATCCGCCCTCTTCCTCATCGCCTCCGGTAGCCATTCCTGTATCTTCTTAATCCTGTTCGCATTGCTCGGATGCGTACTCGCCCACTCCGGCACATCCACCCCTCCCCTCGCAACCTCCCTCCTCCCCACCACATCCATCGCACCCCAAAACCCAATCGCGTCCCTTGGATCAAAACATGCCTCGCTCATCATCATCAAGCCGATGTAATCTGCCTCTGTTTCCTGTAACCTACTCATTGGGTTCCCAAAGGTGATATCGATCACGGACGTTCCAAACCACCCCGCTATCAATGGTCCAATGCCGATAACCCCCCCAAGCAGCATGAGACTGAACAAGAGGATGTTCTTGCCGATATCTTGGGACAGCCTCTCCCCGAAATGCCCGGCGACGTTGTGCGCGATTTCGTGCCCTAGCACGGTAGCTAGAGCACTATCCGACCTGGCTAAGTTCATGATGCCGCTGAAAACGAAGACCTTTCCGCCTGGGAGAACAAACGCGTTGGCCTGGTTCGGGGCGTCGATAACGAAAATCTCCCAATCTTGATCCGCGCCCATGCCACTGAATGGAATCAACCTCTCCATCACCCTCCTTACTCGCACCGTCCGGGGATCCCACTCCGGCAGTATTCTCGCGCCTTGATCTTCGAGCTCGATCAACAGGCGCTTGTAGGACATCTCCGCAACCGATTGGAGAGTGGAGGAGTTTGGCCCGTAAACGTTAAACCTCGTCCGGTTCGACACGGGGACAGTTTCAAGGTTGGCGAAGTAAAACAGCAATCCGGCGGTGGTGGCTATCGCGATCACGGCCGAGGTGGTGATTTTGGAAGGGCCGCGAAGGGGCTCGGCGGCCTGGAGGCGGATGTAGTGCTCATTGTTGTAGGTTCTGTAGCTGTAGGGGTTGCCGGAGGTGTGCTGGGCGTAGGGATTGCGATTGTGGGGGATGATGCGCTGGTGGATTTCTTCTTCTTCGGGAGGAGGGCGTTTGTTGGTGGTGGAGTACCATCTTGGGCGCGGGGTTGAAACGGAGTTTTGGGATAGTGGTGGGAGTAGTGATCTCGGTGTTGGCTTTGGGTGGGAGAGATGAGCGAGGATGCGGGATGCTGAGGGGGTTCGGAGTCGAGGTGGTCGGCGGAGGAGGAACATGATGGATGCGGGAGACGTCGGGTTGCCGCAGGGGTGTCTGATGACTAAACTGGGCTGAAGTGCGCTTTTTCGAGTTGAAGCGCGAGATCCTGGATTTGAAGATCACCCACAGTTAAAGGATGCAAGGTGTGGCGCCTGTTGTCGTTGATAGCCGTCTAGTGTATAGTGTGCGGTGATGCTAGTGATGGTGGTGGGGTGGTTGTTGAGAGCTCCTTGCCATGAGGTCATTGGCATGTGCGTGGCACATGTCGTTATCTTATGCACAGCATCTGTGGTGCACAAATAAAGCTGTCCATTATCAGACCCTAACCCTCTTAGGTCAACCATGACCCTAGCCAACGAAGACACTTTCACTTTGTTGACAGAGATTAGATCTTGGAATGCTTAGCCTGGAAGTAGTGAATGTTGAGACTCTAAGTTGTGAATGCTTTCACTAAAAATGTCGAGATTACCGGCCGCATCATCACAGGCCGCCATATCACCATCGGCGTCTTATGTTTTTATTTCTACCCACCTGAGGTAGGCGCCTTTTTGTCACGGCTTGGTGAAGGACAGGACTACACTGGATGCAGGGTTCGGGCTGAGAGCAGGAGCGAAGCTCTGACCGTGGTTGTATGGCAAGAAGATGGAGCTGCAAGCCCACACTTCTTCCTTTCTTCTTCATCTTACGACTACATTGATAGACTGGCAAATGGTATTGGCCTTTGACCACTTGTGCCTTTCATTCATCACACCTTTCGATAAAAGGAGCGAGTATCTCTCTTTCGGATCCATATCAACTATCAACCCTCATCAAAACCTCAGTCTAAACTTCCAACTGAGTCTTTACTTCTTCAAGCTGTATACAACCACAGATATCGCCTTGGCAACGCTCCAATGTCACGGCACAAGACAGGATTTGGGTCAGGAGAGGTGGGAAAGCCGGGGTTTCAGATATAGAAACCTAGGATTGGAAATGTAAAAAGCTTTCCGAGCTTGTATTAAATCTCTTGTCTGGCTATTAAAAGTATGAAGCTGGTGCTGTGTCTATATCTTAAAGATGGAAAACCGAGGTTTAGTCCAGGTTCTGGATGTCAGAAGCTATGATTTTGAAGATCAATAGTAATCTGGGGTTTGATCAAGATACTGTGAATATGAAGTTTAGACTCTAAATATAGAAGGCTGGGACCGAACCTAGGCCACAATGTTCATATTAATAGGTGACGATGTCTTCCATAGTAAGACAGAATGTGTGGCTGTCAAGGGAAATCCAAAAAAAAAAAAGGTGACACCCAGAAGTGAGCAACAAGGTGGTTGGTATATAGAGAAGCATATACTCACTGTTAACTGCCTCCTTATGGCCTGCCCAAGTTAAATTCGGACTGTGAATCCACCCCCTTCCTGACCGATTAGCTACCTTCCTACCCGCGACCGTTATACACATAAACATCTGTGTATAAACCATAACACCAAACTCCCATCCATGAAAAAAATATTATACAGTACCTCGGCCATTTCTTATTATACAGACCAAATATGCCTCACTCTTTCCCCAAAACAAGCCCACTCCTCTCCTTCACCCTCCACCTCCTCCCCTCTCCCCCCGTCCCCACCTTCTCATCCTTAATTTCAACATTGACCTCCCCCTTCCCACCTCCAATAACCCACCTTACCTTCCCGTTTACCCCCGCCTCTTTCTCCTCCCCCCGTTTCTTCCCACCTCCCATCACCAACCCCCCCTTCTGTCTCCCATTCCACCTCTTCCTCAGTAACCCATCCCTAAACCCCCCCTCAAACGTCTCCCCATCCTCCCTATACGTCTCCCTCACCTGATCACACCCCTCCCAATCCGTCATCCCCTTCCACCCAAGATCAACCCACTTATCCCGATAACTCTGCTCCAGATGCCTCCTGCTCGCGCTCTTTAGCAAGTCCTCCGCTTCGTGCGGTTCCCCCTTGTTATCATTAGCAGGAGACTTGTCGGTCAGACCTGGGATTGTGGCTGCCAAAGAGATATCGTTCGGCCAGGCGGTGATGTTGCTGCCCGTCTTCCACGGCCCTGCCAAGGGGGAGTGTTTAGACGCGAACCGCTTATGCTGGTGGGTCGAAGCTTCAAAAATGTCAATGAAGAACTTCTGGCCTTCTTCCGCTTGAGACTCTGACGGAGGAGGAGCGTCCTCTGCGGCTGGGGAGGAAGTGCCGTAGGATAGTTCAAGAGGCGCTTTCAAGATGAGATTCTGAGCGGTGGCGGAGTCCGACGTGACAGAGATGAAGGAGTGTGGTTCCTGGGCTATGTTTAGCCCTCCATGTAATATTGGTGGTAAATAATAGAAGGGGGAGAAAAAGAAAGAAAAAAGAAAACACTTACACCCAACGCTTTAAAAACCTCTATCTTTCCATGCTGTTTTAGTACCTTGAGAATCGCCCTCCGCTGTGAGAGGTTCTGTGGTGCAGGCCGGACTTTGATGTAAATTGATCTGCTGGAGAGGAGTTCACCCAAAAAAGGGGAGGATATAAGGTTCTTGGGGATGGCGGATTTGGCTGCCATTTTCGTTTTGGTGAAGCTGGAAGGGATAGTGGTTCAATTTTTTGAGGGCATGGATGATATATAAGGTACTCCGAAAGAATTCAAATGGGAGAAAGTAACTGAAGAGAGCGAAACAAGCGGGTGAGTGAGCCAGTGGCAGTCGCAAAGTTCATCAATGTGTGTGAGTCGAGGGATGAGTTGAGTGTGGTTGCCAAGGAGTGTGGGGCAACATATTTCAGGCACGGCGAACCCTAACCCTCTATTTATAGACACTTACTCTCAGCCTCTCATTTACTCAACCAGTCACTCACCCACATGCCTTCCTAAGAGAAAAGAAAATGAAGCCCAGATATATATAGGTATAAGCTCGGATTACGTCGATGTAATATTAAGTGGATATAACGCTCAGATCATTGTGAGATATGCTCAGATGAAGCCATTGTAAGCTCAGATAAATCTTGCACTCTGCTGATAACATAAGGTTATAAAGTGAATCCATAAAGTGATTGCAGGATAAGTGTAAGGTGGGTGAACCAGCGTGTGTGCTGAGTGAGCGAGGTGAGCAGTTAAGGTGGTGTGAGCGAGCTTAGCAACTCATGTGAATAACTGCTATTGTTTACTGACGGCAACGAAGCGGTGGGCAATATGTAGTCCGGGTGGTGTGATAGATGGAATGGCGGTGGTCCTGGCTGGAACTGTAAGAAGAAGAGCAAGGCAACTGAGCCATAGGCCGCCTACCCACATTCATCGGGTATATAACTGTCTGCAGTATGTTGGTCAAGAAACAACAGATACCGGCAGGATTGTAGTTGAATGACGGTCCCTAGGCGCAAGCCTGCTTGAACCGTTAGCTAAGAATGGAAGCTGAAACGAGCTGGGGTGTGCCATCACCGACGCAAATGATGGCGGCTGATGGTGGTGGCGGCATGACACAGATCCAGCAAAGCAGAGGCTTCACGATGGGCATACACAATGATGTCAAGAATATATTGAAACTAACCCAACCGGACCCATCCCTAGTACCTCCCGTGAGAAAAGAAAGCCGCAAGCCATAACAAGCAAAAGAAAAATGTCCTCTCACCACCCCTTCTCCCCAGTCCAGCTGTATGATTCGGTAAACCGCCCCCCTTTGATGCCCCTGTGCCCTTCTCTTTCCCTACTTATATACACCAGGGTGCAGGTCTTTCTCATATGCAAGCAGTAGCTTAGCCAACTCAGTGACGTGGAGATATGATACAAACAGACCCTCATAAGCAGATCTGCCTCTTTGTCCAAAATGGAATGCAAAAGTAGAAATTATACATTTCCCTTCTTCTCCCCGTTTATCTGTCCGAGTAACTGACGCCTTTCATGCATCCCTGGTAGAATAAAACTAAAAAAAAAAGAAGTGACGTGTGTGGTCGGATAGTGCGCTCGTGTATCCAACACGGCAAGTTGGTCGAGAAGTAGTAGGGTATCTTGGATCTGTTCCAGTTCTTTGGTTCCAGTGTGGTGTTGGACTGCTGTGCCCACTCCCTAAATCGATATGTTCGACCGCTTGGTCGATCGGGAACCCTTTAAAGACAAAAACTCCTATCCCTGGTCATGAATGTGCAAAAAGCAAAGAGGCCACCTTAGTCGTAGCCGGCACCACGTTGCCAAGGACTTGGGCTATTGAAAGTTAGTAGAGTCCCTCATTGTTTCTCTGTTTAGACAAAACATACCTAGCGTTATTTTGTTGCCGGAAGGCGCCCGGGCCTGGGCTGTTGTTCAGGTTCCGGTAGGGCGGGGAACCGCCATCAAATGGGCTGGGCGCCCGCATCGAGCCCGAGTCTTGGTACCTTGGTGGACTGCGGGGACCGTCGGCAGGGAAGAACGGCATGGATGGGTTGGCTGGAGACTGGGGGCGGTTGCTGTAGCCCTGGTTGTTATAGCTGTTGTTGGAGTGAGCAGAGGGCACGCCGAGCCTTTCGGTTTGGCGCCGGAGTGAATCCGATGTAATAGATTCGGCATCATCGTCCAGATCCATGCCCTTGTTGAAGCCCTCCTTGCCGCCACGAGCGGTAGCCGCGAGCGCGTCCAACTCTGTAGTCGTCGTGAGATGCGTCTGTGACTTCATGAACGACGTTCTGTCGTCCGCCATGTAGGTGTAGCGACCATCCGGGTTGTCACGGAAGATGACAATGATGGTGGTGACAATGAGCATCAGCAACAGCACCAGCGCAAAAGAAGCATTGGCGATCCACAAGACAACACCCACAACACCAGTGACGAGCCTCGGCTGGTTGAAAACCTCGGTGAAGATCATCAGGAAGATCGAGTTGACAAAGTTGATGGCGCAGATGGCAATGTTGAAGGAGTTTGTGCTCTTATCCATCCATGGGCGGAGGACGCTGGCGGCAATCAGGGCACCAGCTTCAATGATGAGGAAGCCCACCGCCTGAACAGTTCCCGAGTGCTGCGCAAAGGCAATGAACATAGCCTTGAGTCCCAAGTAACCGAGATAGGGAAGAATGAAGTAGTAGGCGGAGGCGCGGAACTGCACATAGAGGAAGCCCCACTTGTTAAGTGCCTGGGGGTCCGAAAAGAGGATGTAGGCCGGGTTGTTGTGCATGACAATGGAGCGGCGCGCAATCATAATCACCTTGAAAGCGGCCCAGCACAGAGTGGCCGTCATTCCAAGTAGGAAGAAGACAGCCAGCACCATCAGGGCAGCCGAATCGCCCTGGGTAAACTCCCACAAGCACATGATGGACATGGACGGAAATCCAATTAGAGTCAGGCGGAACAGGATGCCCTTGAGGACCGTGAGCCAGCCGTTGCGGAAGTCGAGGAACTTGTCGCTATCCATCATCTTGTTCTTTACCGCCATCTCACAGGCGCCCTTGAAAGCGGCCACTGCAAGACTGACAAAGATGACCAAGAGGCAGAAGAAGACTAGGCACGTCAGGAACAGGTTGGTCGATTCAATGCCTGCGCGGAAAGCCACACGCTGAATGCCGTACACGATGTAACTGCCGGAACTGGTCTCGATGTTGGCGCGCCGCATGAGATCCCGCTTCATAGCTTGCCCGAGTGGCTCCGCGATACTCCTTGGCATCATGGCCACGGAGCGCTTGGCGAGACTGAGCCCAGCCTCGATAAAGTCGAGAGATCGCTTCTCAACCTGCACTGAAACGGTGGTAAGCGAGTCAAAGAGGGTGGCTGGGGTGCCGCCAGTGGCACGCTGATACCAAGTAAAGATGTCCTGCATGAATTCGAGACGGATGATGCCCACGCTCCACTGGAAATCCTGGGTCCACGACATGACAACAGGCGGCAGAGGCACGCCGGTGAGACCAAGCATGGCCTGGGCCTGGAAATAACCAAAGAGTGAAAGAGCGTTGGCAGCAACGTGGGAGGCGGCGTTGTAGTGACCGAGACCAGACATAACAGCCGACGACGTGAGGGCCAAACCAGCGACAATGGCGGTGGCCCACTTGACACCAAGCAAATCCACTGTTTTTCCGTTGGAAATATCAGCCTCGACGCAAGCTACGCTGTTTCCTGCCTCGGGTCCATCCGTCATGGTAAAAAGCACCTTCACGGTGGCGTCGAGATCGGGAAAGTTGTAGGCGATTCCAGGTACTTGCTTGAGGGCGTCGCCAGTAACGGGAAGGTTGAAGTTGAGCGGAATCTTGCCTGCTGTCATGGGGCAGAGACCTGCCAAACCAAGATCGCATGGGCTGACCTTTTGCTTGATGATGGGGAAACCATATGCCGAGACCTCAACATCGAAGGTGACATTGCCCTGGACTGACGAGACAGCCACAATATCAACGTTGGCTGTTTCATTGTTTGGTGTGAAAACGACTTTGAACAAGCTAGCGCTGAACAGCGAGTTTTCCTGGCAAGAATTGAGCGAGTTCGACTGAAGAATCGGTTCTGCGAATACTGGAGAGACGAGCGCCGCGAGCGACGCGAAGGCCGCAACGGGCCGTGTCAACGATAACCTCATCTTGACCGACGATCAATTTCGAGAACAGGCGGCAGTCTAAGCAATCTGTGCTTTTATAGAGAGTCGGCGGTCGGGTGCGAGGTGGTGTGGTGCGGCGTAGTTGGGTTGTTTACTCAGTCGAACTGGTCGCTTCTTTGGCGGTCGTTTGTCACTTTGTTGTCGAGCTTGCGAAACCGTGAGCCGCCAGCGTATCGGTTAGATTTGCCTGTATTTGGTAAAGAAACAGACCAAAAAGAATAACAGCAAAACGAGGCGCTGGAAAATGTCGAAGGGAAACCAGGGAAGAATATGGAATGAACACGGCGTGAGGCGCGTGCTGAGAATCGAAGGGGGGTCCGTCCTTGGTCGAGAATGGCGTTTTCAATTGTTGGCAGCGAGAATGTTAAAAAGCGAGAGTATGCTGCCAGACAACTGCGACCAATTGGCAAATCACGTCAATGCTGCAAATGCCGCCACCTTTCCTCAAAAACGACAGTGAGAAGGGGATTTTGCAATCATCAAGCGGTTGCGAAAATCGGTGATGGCAGGAGGTTAGAAAGTCAGGTAGTTGAGAGAAGTGGAAAACGAGGAAGGATTGGGATTAGGGAGTCTGCCGATCTGAGGGAAACGGGGGGCACAGCGCTTGTGTCGCGGTGCAACAGGTCTTCTGTCGTAATGAGCGCACGGGGGAGCGGGAAGCGCCAATACCTGCCAACCGCCCCTGCCAAGGTAGCGCCCGTTAATGTATGCTTGGAGATGAGTTCTCTCTGTTAGTGCACCACGCTACGCCTGCCATGACTTGTGCGCAGCAACGGGTTAACCGCTATCTCCTGGTCGGTGTTCCAGACTGCACTATAACAGTTGAACCTCACAGCACGTAACTGAGACTGACGAGCCCCTTATTACTCAATGCAGTGCAACTGTCGGAGAATTCGACTTCTTCATCGACATTCATGGCGATACTCTCAAGAGAGAAGCTGAGCAAGACAACACCATGGACTTGACAGACATTCGTATTACATTCCAAGAGTCTTGAGGTTTTCTTGGAGGCGCTGGGCGAGACTTGGGAGGAATTGCCAAGCAGGGAAATTTGTGCATGTTGTTCTCCTGAGTTCCGTCATAGCATTCCGTTCAAGGAACGGTGAGCCTGTCATCAACGGCGGCCATAGGTGTGATCATCAACACCGCCTCCCCTGCTCGCCTTCCAAGATCTTGTCTGCATCTTGTACGCGCAAGCTCGATCTTTTTTCTTACTATGAGCCACCAAACCGAGAAAAACCCGTTGTCCATAAGTCCGTCCCATCGGATACGGATTGTAATGAAGGGGACTTGCACAGCCCCCTCCACCAATATCCCGGCAATGAAACGGCAGCCCCCGCTTGACTTGGAAAAGCTCGAACATCTCTCCGGTCCACGTCTGACCAGTCCGTTTTGTCCATGTCGGTCGCTATATCACGACTCGTTTTAGGTTGGATATCGATAACACAAAGCAAGAGATGTCATTTGTTTATTTATCTTTTCCTTGGTTCACAAGAGGCAGCCTTCATGATGTCTGCAGATGCAGTGGCGGCCAATCAGATCATGACCCCTCCCGCTGATGACATGCAGCAGGCGCAAGGTGGTGCTGGTGAGGTGTGCCCTCCAGCCGCCCTTTCAAACCATGAGGGTTAGGCCCACGCTGTCAAGTAGCGCGCTCAACCATATACCGACTACCTGCATTCAACGGTCAGCCTCCGGAGAGCCTGTCCGGCCATCAAAATCGGGCTCTTAAATCGAGCAAACATGCTCCGCCTCATCTGTCAAAATATTTTTGTTGTCTCGTGAAAGGGGCCAAAAGACCAAAAAATGATAGCCACAGGGACCCTTGGCGAGGAGAATTAGATGGGACGTTTCGCATGCTGCAGTTCCCGAAAGACGCCAATGTTTGAGAATGGAAGATCGCCATGGATGTGCATTCGATGGGACTATTGACTGGGCTGACAACTCTATTTCTCTCTTTTATTCCATCCTCAAAACTCTGGAGCACAACGCCTCTGGAGAGCAAACACCAAGGCTGCATAAATTATGCATGTACTTTATGCGCGATGCACAACGCTTACCGCACATCAAAAAGCACGGGCTTCACATGCTGCATCAGCACTTGATATCCCGCAACCCTGCTACTGAAGCTCTATCAGCAACGTATTGTACCTTGAAAACTTTAATTAATGGGTGTTACGGGCCCTTCGAAGTGGACATGAAGCATCAAGCCGCCCAGTTCTTATTATTCTAGCCCAGCCCTGGCCCCTGTAATTAACGACGGCGAGGTGGATGGTGGAAGAGTCGTTTCTACGGCAAGTGCTTTGGGCTGTTGAGCCACAGCCACGACTGTTGCACTCCAACACGTCAAAGTCTTCATCTTCGGCCCATTTTAACCGGGCAAGCTTTGGTTTTTCATACAACCATCACAGCCGTCGACCACCACAGCGGTTATTCACACAGGTATGTACTTTCATGGCCAAATTAGCAGCACATCGACTTGCCTAGATACACGCGAGCGATGCCAGCGACGTAATATTGGTGGCTGTGGTGCTGCTGGATGGACGCGGTGGTGGTGGACGAACGTGGTGGCACAGGTGATATCAGTATCAACAAACATCATCACTAGAGTGTAGCTAAGTTACCTTACCATGGGACAGCAAGTAACAGAGCCAGATCACAGATGAGATACCAAATGCCCAAGTATATTCATGCTATATGATATGTTGAAATACAGCACTTGTTTGTGGATTTTACAGTATTTTCCTCCTTGTGGCCAACTAAACCGATGGAAGTTGTGGGGAACGATAAAAGGGAAAACGGGGTCTTGGATGCCCATAAAGGGCTCCCCTCGCCATGTACTCGGAATGCTCTGTTCTTCCCTTTCTCAAGTTCAAGTCAAACAGTCAAAGTCAATATACTGGTTTACCACACTTTTGTCCAGGGCATAATTCCCTGTAGTTCAGTGCCTACCATTCTATTTGCAGGGCATAGTTCCCTACTTCTTTTTCTTTTGCAGGGCATAGTTCCCTATACTTGCCTTCCTTCGGTGTCACCTCACACTGTCGTACCTCGCAGTCAAAGAAACCCAGTCTTCAGATAATTGCTTCCGACCTACCCGGCAGGGCCTAATCAACTAGCCTGCCGGCGACATATTTTAACAGAAGGTAAATATTGCTCCGGTAGTAGTGAATCATGAAGTTGCCAGTGATATGGAAGCCGTGGCCATCACAAATAAGACGGGCATCAGAGGGATCCTCAGGTTCTGTATTTGGTATCTGGCACACTGGCACCCCACTTCTTGGGGTGGCGCCACATTTGCTTTCAACTACCGCACGGCCCTGCCTGCAGGCCTGATCAGACAAAGCTCTTTTCCATCCTTTGCTCTTCAGCCTAAATTCAGTCAACCAAGTGTGGTAATACAGTAGCTCTGTCCCAGAGAACTGACTGCCCGTGACAAAGACAACCAAAGGCGAGCTTATTGGAGGTCCAGCCGTTCTCAGAGACGGCCACATACTACTCCTTATCGAATTGGTCCTTAAACCACTGCTCCTGGAGGTTAACCCCTTAAAAATGACGCCCAGGTGGAGCACTCGGCCGTCCTGTGAGATACACACAAGGATAGTGGTCCACATTCTTCTTCCGTTCTGTTTAACGTATACAAACTTTCTAGACCGCCTGCTAGACCCTATGACAAGACCATTCTCACCCTGGCCCTCCATAATGCCCATCTCATCTTTGTTGCACTTGTTCTTTGACTTAATCCAGGTCGCGGTGTCATACAGACCAAAGCAGGTGTTAATACTGGCGGGCGCAGCTCCGTTGATCCTGGAATAGCTAATCTCTTTGCCCAAATTTGTTTTAATCTCTGGGTAACGGCCAATGAAGCGGGTGACCTAGTGCTTGCCTGGCGGTTTCTTTCCTTGCTCTTCGAATAAAGACTTCGCCAGGGCCCGCACTTTACCGTGGGTAGGAGCGTAGCCCAGGTTTTCCTGCGAGAAGGATACATTGAACAATGAGGTCTTCTTGCGCGGAAGAAAGACTGTTCATTTTCATGGACAAGTTTAACCAGGAGTGCTCCATGGATGCGGTGTTCCAGTGTTGACTTTTGGACATGATACTTTTTGGTCGCGGCGCGCAGGCCGATGCCAGCGTTAAAGTCTTTTCGACATTTTTGAGGTCATCCTCGATAAAAGCCTTCAACGTGGGATCACCAGAGTTAAAAAAAAAATTAATAAATAAATAAAAAAAAAAAAGCAAAGAAAAAGCTTCGTTTTTAGTATTGTGGAAGGGAAAAGGGAAGAAGAGGTGCATTGTGGGAGGTGAGGGTTTGGGAAGGTTATCTGTGGTATTCAGGGGCTGAACTTTGATAGGGAAAGTGTCCCACAACTGTGGGTGTCCCGGAACCCCGTTATCCAACCCACTATTGAAATATCTATCATACAGGACTTTATAAGCATACCTTGCATCTAGTAAAGGTAAAAGCCGTTACATAGTCTCATATTAGTATAATCTGAGCTGTTCTTCGTCTAATCCCAGCTAGTTCTATCTACCACCCCAGCTTTGTTTGTATTAATCTTAGCTTTTTCTATCTCTTATCTTAGTTTCATATCCATTGATCCTAGCTTTCAAAGTCTTAATTTAAGACTTGATCTACGCTTTTGCTGTCTCTTATCCTAGCTTTCTATCTAGTTTACCACTACATGGGTCACTACCACGTAGCTTACCACCATATGATGCCTCTTTTAAGACTTCACAGACCTGGCGGTCTCCTTACTTTTGGCAATGTTAACGTGGCAATGACTTCACTTTTGGTGAGCCGTGGCGGTAGTGACATTGTGTCACGGCGGTTGCACCGTCGATCCACTGATAGAGCTTAGCACGTGCCGAGCACGGGCCCACGCAACTAGAAAGATTCTACATCTCGCTGCCGCGAGACCCGTTTGTAGCTCTTTGAGCTACGTCTTGACAATAGAGCCTGCCCGTACCCGACGGAATAGAGCCCAGGCTGTAGCTTAGCTGAATACCACTGCCATTGACCTGTCGACCTGTGCTACCCGTGACGCATTGCCTTGATCATTTGATGTTGGTGTACCCAGTTCGGGGGTACTTGGAGCAGGCAGTGTTCTTCTCGACTGGCAGTTCTTATCCATTATTGACCGCTGGCAGTCAGTGGCAGTGAGATACAGCCCGCTCTCTAGTAGCAGCAAAGTGGATGCTGTTGGTGGTGATGATGATGCACTGTGTTGTGGTTGTACCAAGCCGACCTCTCTTTTTCACGGCAGTGAATATTGCAATGTCCTCACTTTTGGCGCCGGCGAAGCAGACGACAGCAAATAATGATATTATCCCAGATGCCGGTATGTATGTTAAAGAGACTTTAAAAGGGGGGGGCACGCGTCCACATGCGTTTCTCGGAAAACCTCGCCATCACCGCCGTACTTGCAAGCCTGTCAATATCTACCATATTTCGCATCGCGTAGTATTCTTTCGTATACAAAATCACATACAAGTCCAATGTTTTAAAATCTCAGCATCAAACTATAATTTTAACGCATGCGATTCTCACTGCCCACAAGATAATGCAAGCTATGCCCTCGCCTGACCTCCTCGTCAACCGCATAAATTGCTCTCCTATAAAGTCTCATTATATCTTACGAAGGCCCTGTTATCTGTTAACTTTAACGTTGCAGTCTTTATCTAAGCTTTTAACACCAACTATCTAAGCTTACGATGTCTTTCTGTCTGAGCTTTTAATATTATATATTTGAGCTTCTGGCACAGGGCTATCTGAGCCTGGAATTTTATATATAGTTCAAGATAGAGATAATGCTTCAATTAAAACACCCAAAGGTGTAAAAGAAGGATCCTGTCTCTGCTTGGCAGGTGGGGAAAATATAACACAAAGATAGTAGATGAGTCCCTCCCTACTCCCGGAGCCCTATGTGATGTGGTGGTGGTGGTGATGCTGTTATAAAAGTCCAATGTTGAAACAGCAATTATCACAAATCAACAACGCAATAAAGGGCCGCTGGTCTAGTGGTATGATTCTCGCTTAGGGTTCACCCTGATGTTTACAAAGTTGGTTATTCTTCTGAATATACACTTGCGAGAGGTCCCGGGTTCAATCCCCGGGTGGCCCCAGCTTCTTTTCTCTCATTTTTGCAGTGCATTTTGTTTTTGCCTTTTTGATTTTAAGGTGTGGAACTTTCAGCTCCGCAGCTCGAGCTGGGGCTCGGTGTGACTCCACAAGTGTGAGGTGGGGGCCGGATGTTATCAGTCCAGGAAGCTGGGTAGGATGCAACAATACTATGAGAGATGTTGCCTGTTTTGGATACAAGATAGACGGGAAAGAAGGGGAAATTGGCAGGTAACATTTGAGAGCGTTGGACAAAATCTCCAACAGATGAGCGTAATAAGCACCTTGGGCTTCCGTTAGTGATGACGAGCAAAGCTTGATGGATATCCTATGCCTTGCTGATACAATTGTTGACTGGTAACAGGCCGGTTCAGCTCTCCCTGGGGCAAGACCGAGCTGCCTCTTGATCACCCTCAGTCTGCCTTTCCTTTTCTGCCCTTCAACAGACTCCCTACATCCGCCTTCGACGCCGCAAAGCCCAAGCTCCTGACAGGTCCAATCGAACCATCTATCCAAGATGAGCACTCCTGAAAATACCGTCCCTTCAACAAGAACTTTGACTGACAAATGATGGGCTCTAGAAAAAACATGATATGACCAGCCGGTGGCCACCCCCCCCTATGACCTACACCCCCCTCCTTGCAACAACAAAAACAAGAGGGAAAAAAGGACAAAGAATTGATAACTTTGCCAATTGTAACCGAAGAGAATGACAGTGAAAAAATTTCACAATACTGTAGTGGGATCATGCACAGTGTATGAGAAGAAACTGACAGAAAAAAGACAAAGGGAACTATGGGTTGTTTTGTTGTTTTGGAGATAGGTGCCTCATCGGGTACACACACACATGCGATATGGCTTCTTGCTCGGGAGGTCGGCACAGAAAATTGGGGAACTTTCCCCTAAGAACTGCATGTGCTTGGGCTTGGTGAGGAGAAGATGAGAATGAGGCGAGTTGCAAGATGATTGATCAGAAAATGAGGATACAATAGAAGAGACCTGGATGGAAAGTGTGTTGAATAGAGCTGAGTCGAAGCGAGTTACAAATTTCACCAGAGGCAGGCGGTAGAATGATGGAGACAACAACCGACGACGACGAGACGCAAGGCTGCAACTCACCGAACCAATTGAACCCAATAATGTGGTAAGTCCGAGTCGGCTGCCTCGTGAGGGCCATCATTGAGGCCCGAGAAGCACCTCGAATGCTGAGTGGAAGACGTCGTGCATGATGTGCATATGTTGGTTCGAGACACGGTCAAGTTGGGAAACTAAAGTTGTCATTAAGCGCGGGGCCTCCCTCTCCCAACTAACGGCAGATGGACGTGGATCGTTATAAAAAAGCAGCGATGCTCTGACAACGGTGTGTCTGGGAGAACCAAGCTTTTGGACGACGTTTGGACCCCAAGATCTGGAGCCGAGGGGGGTTGCTACGGGAAGGTCAAGACGGACATAATGCTTTGCCGCAAAAGCGGTGCGCTGCCGTAGGTGCTGCAAAAATAGAAAACAGACTGAGACATGCTTGACTGGACGTGCAGATGGTTGAAGATTTGGGAGGAGATAGGGCTGTGTTTGTCGGTATAGTAGAGTGTCAGTCGATTCCTGTGTCGCGGCATGCAAATGGAATGCATAAAAAAGCAGCAGAGGTGGTGTCCCAAGGGCCCCGCACTGTGACCGTACACCAGGATTGGGTCTTGCTGCAGAGGGTGCCTGCTGGGCAGGAGCTTGACTGAGCTTGACTGCCTCGTCTGATGCTTTTGACACATGCAGAGTGAGCTGGCTGTCACTCTACCAAAAGCAATGGATACCGAGAGGCAATATCGCCAAAGCAGTGCCGAAAGTGAGAAGAGCTTGGACCGGCTGTCCAATGGAGAGCGAGCCTTTCCAAGCGCCGTCTCAGCCCGCCGATTGGTGCCGTTGGCCAGACCCAGTGCCGAGAGAGTCCCGTGCGGCCCCCAGATTGATGGGTTGATGAGAGGCAGCTGTCACAGTGCTGCGATCACCCGTCCCAAGGGTCTGGTTGTCGATATTAAAAAGCTTCACCGGGCGGGATTTGAAACAATGCCGAGTGTTCGTACAATGGAGCGGCGAAATGCAAACATTTTTTTTGATGAGATAGATCAATCGGGCCGTAACGGCTTTCAGGTCGCCAAAGTTTGGTACACTTTATCATCTCATCAGTCGCGTCGAGCCAGTCGAAGTCCTGAATGATGAGGTATGGCACGGGGGGTAGCGCGGTCATGAATCCCCCGCTTCCGTGAGATAATGTCAGCGGTATTCCAGCATCCAGGCAATGTTGCATGAAACGGAGCCCTTCTGCCGGCGCGGTTTCCGAAGCAATTTGTCGTCACAGATGCACTAAGAAAGATAAGGAAAAGGTGCTGACACTTGTCTTACCCACAAGCTTGACCCTTGTGATTGCCTGCCCAGGGGCCCGGGGCGCTGGAATGCTACAGTGCACGCACCGTTTGTTGGAGAATCATTGGATGCCAGCGCCAGGGATCAGGAATTGAGCTCTCCAACAGCAGTGTAACCCTAGACCAGAGCAAACCTAGCGGGCCGGCATCCTGCTTGACTGACGGCTGACACGCTCGAACTGGCAGCTGCTCCAGACCCAGCCCATGGCTTTTCCAAGAGCCCAATTTCAACACTACCTGGGCTAGTTTCTTACACTAGCAGTCCCAGCCGAACCCGAGGATAGCTCAGTCCATGCTCCAGCACACTGGTATCATCTGTCGTTCTGGTTAGAATCAATTAATGGTTGTTTCCAGTCAATGCTCTGCCGACAGTCGAACCCAGGCTCTTGCAAGTGTGAGCAGTTAGTCCACAGAAGGCGCAGCTTACAGAAGCTGACTTCGGTGTGGGCAGTTGAAAGTGGCTAGCGCGGATTTGACTGGACGACGCCGCGCGCTTCCTCTTTATCACCTCTCCGAGGGCTTGGGTCACCCGCACGTCTTCAGTCAGGTCTCCAAACAGTGCGAGCACAAAGGCGGGCCTGGGGTGAGCAGCCGTCCAATGACCGAGCTCGAGGCAGCTAGCGTACCGCGGGCTTGTTCCTCGTCCCAGTTCATTGATTCCCAGCAACTGGGAAAACCGCTCGCCACCTGACACCAAGAGCATCCAAGCCGACACCTTTCTCAACCTGGTCTAGGCTCTCTTTTGCGTGTTTGAGCAACTGAGACAGGGCAGGCCCTTTTTCCTCCTATCTTCTGTTCTTTCTCGAGCCCTTCTGATCGGTCAGAGCCTCTGTTGTTATTGATCACGAAACGAGTGCGGTGCGGTGGTCTGGATGTTTGATTGCAGCCGACATCTCTATCCCCCGTCTGCTGCCAAGTCCCGACGACGAGCCACGCCGGTTCAGCGTGGCCGCCACGGCGCTCAAGCCCGCGCAGGAATAGCGCAGGAAAACGCCCATGTCCTCATAAAACCATCGGCCTCCCCCTTCCCCCCATAAAACCGTCCCAACGCTGTTCCCCCGTATGCCGTCGCCCGTCCAGCTGGGTCGGTTAACAAGAAAAGCGTCAATCAGCCATGTACGGCCCATCCGTACACTGGCGCTCGACGCTCAACCACAATGCAGAGGACAAAGACAACCGAGACGAAGGCCGAGCGCCCCGGCAAGACAATGAGCAGCAACACCAAGATGAAGGCCAGCAGGAGGAAGCCGAATTTGCGAGTCGAATCGAGGAGTGGAGGAAACAACGGGCCCAGCGCCAAAACCGAGATCACCAGCACAATGGACAGCGCCATCGGAGACATAGGGAGAAATCACGCCAGCCATCATCGTCGCCGCAACCAACCGATTCGCCGTCGCCCGACCTGTCATCTGGGAACGCATCACCTCCTGGGCGATCAACCGTTGACAAGCTGGCTCGCAAGCTGAGCAAGCAAAACCTTCAACACAACAGCCGCGTGCATGCACAAACTTCAAGGCAAATTGCCCCTTCACCATTGCAATCGATGCCTCCTGTTGTGCCCGAGACGCCAGTCATCGTCCCAGAGACGTCAACTGTTGCCTTTCCTGCATACCTGGAGGTGGATCAACAATATCAGCAACCCACACCACCCCAGCCACCTAGTGTTTCACGAGGTACCGGCATTGAAAAGCCCGAGGACAAACGGCTCGAGTTTAAGAAGCTGCGTCGACATGCCAGCGCGCGTGCACTGGAGGCTCGCCTACAGGCCATGATTGACAGCGAAACACAGTGCAATGTACGCAGCGAGCCTCTGCCACCACCGCCACCTACCACGACCATGGTAAGACCGTGGTTGGCACAGCCACCTGTGGGTGAACCTGTCTTTATCGAAGTTGATCCGGACTGTACGATGCCAACCTGGGACGACACCTTGGAGGTTGACGAAAACGACACTGGTGACATGCCTATTGAGGATTTGGCCACATCTTCACGGCACGCACATGCTCCCAGCGGTGTCAGAAAACACTCGATCGGGGGTGTCGCCCTGCGCTATCGGCTGTCAGTCGACGCGGCTCTTCGCTGTCAAAACGTGGTTAGAAACCGTCCTAGGATGCGCAAGAGGGACAAGTCGCGCCATGGAAGCACCGTGTCATCCGCCATGACCTCGGCCATCTCTTCACCTGTCATTGCACCCACTATGCCTTCATCCTCGTCCATGCCACCGCCACCAGCCTATACTCAGCCATAAAACGGGCCATTCTTTGTACGATCTGGTTTTGATATTCAACATATATGGATATATGATACCCCCAACCAACCGATCTCATCTCACTACCTACGAACCTGCGGTCATTTGCTTATTACAGCGAAACTTTTTTGGATTTTTTTTTATCTTTTATCTTTCTGGAGTTTCAACAGGAGTTCAAGCGATGATCCAAGGCTTCGGCGTCAGGGGTTCAAGGAAAGAAGCATGTGTAGCTTGTCTTGATTGTTGTTTTTTTCTTGCATATCTTCAGGAGTTTAGGGGTTCTTGTTTTTGGGGGGCAAAATTTTGGGGAATACCCGCACCACCATTTACACGGGGCGTTGCAAAACATTTTAGACACATGGGCGTGCCGGAAGGGTCATTGAACCACATCATTCTGTTCAACCGGCGCAGTCTACACAAAGGCCTTTTTTTTTTCCTTCCTTTTCCTTTTCCTGTCGTTTTCCCCCCCTCGCTGTGTTACGGAGTACATTCGAAGCTTTTTTTGGCATAGTGGAGAACAGGGGAAAACAAGTTTGCAACAATGTATGAGAAACAAACTGATTAGAGTTTTTTTTTGGGACACATGGCAATGCATCACCATTCATTGTTGACGGGGAGCTTGCTTCTTGTCATCTTTTACTTCTTGGCCACCCTGTTTTCTTGCACAAGTGGATCTCAACAGCGACTATGCTTACCTTGGGTATGTGAGAAAACAAGAATGAACTGTTTGTGGCGAGGGAGGATCAGCTGAGTGTTGGCTGGTAGGTGTCTTCTATTCATTTCTGACTTGGAACTTTAGGCTTCACATGCTTCTACAGCTTGAGATTCGGAGCTTTTTCCGATGACATGCCCATGTTGTTGCTGGTCTCCAACGACAACAGAGGTGCCAGCTTTGGGAAGGGCTATTGTGTCGGGGCTTCTCGGGTGAACGACAATCGAGGCATTTTACATTCCAGTCAGAGCTGGTGCCTTTGTTATGTGCTGAGAAGCTACCACACAGTATACTCGCTAGTGCTCTCCTATTGACAAAGAATTCGGGGGTAATCCTTTGTTTTGTTGGTAAGCTTTGCCCACAGCTCCCCACCTCAGTTGGACGAGGCGTTAAGGGGGGTGCCTCGAGACGGGCAGAACCCCAAGTCCACCACAGCATGGTGCGCCTGGAATGGATCACCGTGTCGAAGCAACCCACCCATTCCTCGGCAGGACAGAGGCCCATTCTAACACGAGGCCCTCAAGTACAAATGTCTTGAACGCCCTCATCCCCACCCCTGGTGGTTTCCATACCTTGTGTTGCTGTGGCAGGTTGGGTTGGTTTGTTGACTTTTTTTTCTTTTACCACTCAGTCCCTACACCAACACCAATACCCAGTAGAACCCCCCCCCCCCCTTTTTTTTTTTTTTTTTTTCTTTGCCTCATCATGGCATACTGGAGCAACCAATATTTGCTACCACCACCGGACACATACCGTACAGCAGCAGAATCAGAGCTCGATACGAGGGCCTACGGCGCCGACACCAGCAGGCCGAAATTCGCTATCAACCACGACCAACAATGGCTGGTGTAGAGGGCATGGCTTTCATGACTGGCGGCCTACTCCTCGCCAAGAACAAAGAAGGCGGCAGCTTCTACAGTCATGACGTGGATGAGGCAGGATCGACCGATTTCTTTGACCAATTTGTCATGCTCGATGGCTTCGATTCGGAAACTGCCTTGGCGGAAGAGGGCGGCAGCCTCGGCCAGTTTTGCGGCGCTTCTGGCCTGTCCATGTCGTCACAGCTCTCGTCCATCGAGCCATCGCTGTCGATGCCCACCGGCGGGACTGGCCCAGCCAGCGGGCGGACGGCTGGCGCTGGTGGTGCCGCTGGGACCCACGGGAACTTTGGGCCCTCAGGAGGGCTAACCATGCCATTGGACAACATCAACGGCGACGTGAATGCTAACAGTTTGAACGGGAACCATGGCGTTGGTGCTGGGACTGGTGGCTGGCAGGGTGCCGTCAACTCTCCCATCATTGCCCGTCCTCGTCAGTTTCAGCAGCAACAGGCATATCGACTTCAGCGAGCAACGACGAATATTGGCGACCTCAAGATCAAACCAGACACCGAGGTTGACGGCCTTCCATTCACTACTAGTGGGTTCGGTGAACCTTATGGTGGAGGGACGGTGTCAGACTCTGAGCTTCTCAAGCTTGAAGGGCTGTCGATGCGTGCCACAAAAGTTGAAGTACCTCATCCGGTCGCTTCTGTCCCACCTTCGCCTGCTCCTCTGGGAAGCAGTCCGAAGAAGAGTAGTCGCCTCGGGGCTTTTTGTTCGAGATTCCGCAGCAAAGCGGCTTCAACACTTCAGGGCAGGTTTAAGCAGCAACAGCAGCAGATGGAGATCAAACAAGAGTCCATGTCGACTCCCGTCATTTCTTCTGCCCAGATGGGCCCGGGAGCAGCAAAGCCTTCGCCAGGTCGACCGCGGCCTGTCAATCTGGGCCTCTCCAAACAACAATTACCCCTTTCTCCACCACTGACGGGCGCCATGCCTGCCTCGACGCAACCACAGACGATCAGCGGTAACCAGCTGATGAACGGCAACAGCAATAATAATATGAATTTCGTGAATGGTTTCATCGACGACCCTTTTCTTACAGACCAATTCCTGAGGGGAGGGCAGCTTTCCCCTTCTTTACAAACGAATAGCGGGGCTACCAACGGCAACTTGCCCCATACGCCTCTGCAGACACCATTGATCAATGGCAATCCAGCGGCCTGGCAACTACCCGTGACATCTCCAGGCTTCGCCATGTCTCCCAATGGCGAGATCAACACCAACTGGTGGGACACAACAGGCATCGACGCAATGGACACCGACCCGATCACCCAACTGTTCCCTTCCAACAGCACCACCACCACCACATCCACCACATCCACCACATCCACCAACCTCCGTGACGCCTCCCTTAATCTGGCCATGCACCTCCCCCATAACTCCTTCGAATACCCCGCGCCTCCCGGAACAGAGGACTTTTCCGTCTCCAACAACAACTTAATGCTTCACATGCCCCAACCTCGCGGCCCCAACGCCGCTGCCCTCCGCCCCCAATACCGCGCTCAGCAACAACAACAACAACAGCAGCAGCAACAACCACCACCACCACTACCACCATCCAGTAGTTCCCGCCGTCCCAAACCTCGCGCTCCGTCTTCCGGTGCCCGCCATCACCACTATTCCGCAAACGGCGGCACGTCAGGAAGCGGAATGTCCCCTCGTAAAACCCGGACCGCGTCAGGGTCATCCACCACCCCATCTCCAACAACCACCGCCTCTTCCAAAGCCTCCACCGGTGGTGCCCCCCCTGGCGGCCGTTTACATCATAGATCAACATCAATGCAGATGCTCCCCAACCACCACCACCAACACACTATCTCCTCATCTGGCACCTTGTTGGACCCCCCTGGAAACGGGGGTACCCCATCCGCGATCCGCAAGCGCCGGTCTTGGACTGGGCGGAGGGCGTCGCATTCTACTTCGCAGGTTAATTTGAATGCGCTTATGCCGCCTAATGGTGGGTCATCGCCCAGGAGTCATAAGTCTACGAGGAGGACAGCGTCTTGTTCCTCTCTTGCTGCGTTGGCGGGGATGAATGGTGATGGTGGTGGTGGTGGTGGAGGCTCGTTTGTGAATTACACTCCGCAGGATAAGCAATTGCTGATGACGGGGGTGGCGCCGAGCGGGAGTAGCAAGACGAAGCTGAGGAGGGAGAAGGAGGCCAAGGAGAAAGCGAGAGAGTTTAAAGAGAGGTTGGCGAGGGCGGTGGAGGCGGCAGGGGGGGATTTGAAGAGGTTGGAGGAGGTGGAGGAGGGGTTGGCGTTGGGGGTGTGAAAAGCCGCCACTGTTGTTCTTGTATCAGCGGTTGAGGATACCAAGGAAAGGGAGAGGGATACACGGGGGGAAAAGAGATAAGAGGAGGATTTAGTGGGGGTTTCCGGCTGGCTGTTGAGGTTCTAGGTAGGGAGGCAGTCACAATTTGGTGTCAGCACTTCTTCAAATTTGGATTTATTGGGATCTCTGGAATTAAAAGGGGGTGGGGTGGATCAAGATTTCGACGGTTCTTTTGGTTCTACCACGGTTAAACAGTTTATTGATATCAAAATCCTTTCACTTCACATTTGGTGGGAATACGGGGCACAAAACCACACGCGCTTAAACGACAGACTAGGAAAGAACGAGACTAAAAGACACTCCCCTGTATCATTACCCATTCAGAATGGTTTATCTATTTTGGAACAAAATTCAACATACTTATCTACCTACTTCACCTAGCACGAAATCTCTTATACTCATTCAATATCTCCTTTTAGCGCGGTATACATTATACAATACCATCCCACTATGTCAAATGTAGATAGAAAGTGAGGTACAAGATTAATAATCTACCCTCTAGATATTAGTTGTTTGAGCTTCGGATTTCGAAATCACCCAAGTTTTGGATAGCCATAATCTGACTGCTTTGGACGTCTATAATCCAAGCTTTAAACGTTTACGATCTAAGCTTTCAGTGTCTATAGCCCGAGCTTTTAATATCTAAGATCTCCTCGTGGTTTGAGCTTTTAATTTCTGTTATCTGAGCTTTTAATAATATTTGCCTTGTGACGGCAACCCGCTAGCAGTGCATTAACCATTGAGAAAACCTTCCAAAAGGAATGCCAGAATAACAAGATCAACATCTTGTTACCTGGATGCACTAAGCCTGGGGCTCAAACTTGTATCAAAAGGCGCAAATAATGCCGGTGTAAAATGCTCAAAAGACCATTATTCCCTCCCTTACTATCCAACCTTACTATCTAATACCATATCTTAATAAACGCACTGTACTAAAGATATTTTTTCTAGAATAAAACAGACTGGTATATCCCGCTCTTTTTCATGATGATGATAATAATGACAATGCCAGATGTAAATGCAAACAAACCAAACTCAAAACGCCTTTTTCCTGTATCCCAATACTTCTTATCCAAAAACACACTACTTCCCCTCCATCACTTGGTCACACCACACTACCAACCGCAATACTTCTCTTCCCCCTCCACCCCCTCCACCTCCCCATCCACCCTTTCCTTCCCCTCCCCCTCCTTTTCTTTACCCCCCCTTTCTCACTCTGCTGATACCCTCCCTGCTGTCCAGCCTCCTCCTGCCTCACCCTCTGCACCAACCAAACATTATAAACCCCAAAGAGCAAAACCCCCACCACCATCTCCACCGCCTCCAGTATCCCCGCGATGATCGCCTGCGTGGACCACTCCCCGTTCTGCACCGCATACACCCCCACCACTGTCCCAACCAACCCCACAACAGAATACATCACCAGCGGTAGATACAATTTATTAAGCAGCCAGACATAATTCCGGCGCCATTTCAACCCCAGCCAGGCAGTTCCAAATGTCCCGATGATTATGAAGACAAAACCGATGACCATCGTGGCGGTATTGGCGCGGGTTAAAAGGAGTTTCTTGTCGGGCGTGGTGTTGGACCCGAGGTTGATGGGGATTGCACTATCTGGATCGAGAGGGGGGCGGGAGAGGGCGGTAAATGAACCCGGGATTATCACGTATCCGGCGAGGAGGAGGAACAAAAAGAGGGTGGAGAGGATATTGTGGAGGCGGGGGATTTTGTCGAGGGAGAGGAGGATGGACATGTAGGGTGTCTGAGGGGGTGCGTTGTTGTAAAGGGGTTTGGAGTAGGAGAGGCCGGTGTTCTTCCTTGTTGGGGGGGAGAAGGAAGAAGAAAGTTGGACGGTGGGGTTTAAGGGGCGGGTGGAGGTCGCGGTTGCAGAGGAGGCGACAGAGTCCAAAGAGTTGGAGTGGGAGTGTTGATTATAAGTGGTTGGTTTTGGAGGGATGCCGCCTACGGAACGGGGCTGGTAGGGAGGGGAGACGATAGCTCTCGGCAGGGTAGGATAGCGACCGCCGTCTTGGTTTGAAGATGGGGAGGTGATGTTGCGGGAGAGGTACCCGCCCTGGGGTGGTGAGGTTACGCGCGGAGGACTAACGACCCCGGGTCGGGAGGGACCGGCGGTGTAGGCGTTGTTGATGTTTCTGGAAGAGGTGGTGATGTTGAGAGGTGCGACTTCTTTTCGTTGGGGTGAGGAGGCAAGGACTGGTCTTTGGGGCGGTGCTGATGGGTTTTGAGAAAACAGACCTGCGGGCATGCCGCCTTCTGCCGCTTGAGGGTTGGGTGGTGATTGCCTCAATGGGTCAATGTTTTGTTGAGAAAAGTTAGAAGACATAACTGGCTTCTGGGGAGGGTTGGGAGGTGATTGCCTGAGGGGGTTCATTTCCATGTTGCGGGAGAAGCCGGCCGGCAAGCTTGGGTCGGCAGGAGGGGGAGGAGGGTTTGGTGGTGACGAGCGAAGAGGGTTCATCATCATTTGGTGAGGTGGTGAGTTTACCGGCTTCCGAGAGAACGAACTGGCAGGAGGTGGCATAGGTTTTGAGGGAGAAACAATGTTGCGGGAGCGACTGGTCTCTGCTGAGACATGGGGGTTGTAGGTGGCCTGAGGTAAGGCGCTTTGGGGTGAAACCAAACGATCAGAGGTTTGTGAAAATCCTCCAGCGGACACGGAAGTTTGCTGTGGAGGAGGATTGGAAGTGAGGTTTGCAGTACGGAGCGGCGGGGGATACGCCGGGTTTCTTTCCTGCAGCATATCGCGTCTAGGCGCCTGTGTTTGCTCGAGAGACTGCGCTGGAGCCATGTTTTGCTGACGACTTGGCCGTAGAGTTACCGGCACAGCTTGTTCAACTCGAGTAGACTGAGCTTGTCCGGAGCGTGACGAAGTTGGAACCGGAGGCACCGGCCCTCGTGGTACAGGAAGTGCTTCTGCTGGGATCGGCGGCCCCTGACGAGACGAACCTTGCACTGCGGCCACGGGAGCGGACGGTAACGGGCCTTGAGGTGGCCCCCGACGAGTAGTTGTTTGATTTGCTTGGATCTCTGCCTGAGCCGGCTCTTCTCTTGTTGCTGGTTTCGGGAAAGAGAAGTTGGGAGCAGCTTGATCTGGGCTGACTTGATTTCTGGCAGAAGCCAGAGGGCCTTGGTTAGGTCTGCGTTGTTGCGTACTTAATGCTGCTGAACGTTCTGGTGGCCCGTCGGTGGGCTGTCTGCGTGATGTAGAGACCGCCTCTGTCACATTCTCAACAGCACGCCCTGGAGCTGGCTGACGATTGCTTCCCTGCGTAGAAGGTTGTCGAGGCACCCCTCTCTTGGGACCTGCCGACCGCTGTCTCCCCCTCACGGCCGTACTCTCTTGCCGCATCGCGGTCCTGGGAAGTCGAGCACCCTCTTCGGTTGATACTGGCACCACAGGCTGTTGTTGTTGAGGTCTCTGTGGCCGTGAAGGTGCTCTTCGTGGGCCTGCTTGAACTGTTGATGATTCTCCTACTTCGTCACCCACGGGAACTGGCTTTCGGGACACTCTTCCCTTTGCAACCTGCTGTTGCCCTTGCTTTGGCACACGGGAGCCCACTGCTGAAGACATCTTGAAGAGTCGTAGTGAGTATGCCTTTCTTAAGGGAGGCAGTCGTCGTAAGCACGCGTGAGCAAGATGAGGTGAGGTAAGTCCAAACCTTGATGAAGCAAGGGCGGCCAGAGAAGGGATATACGGCATTATATTAAAACTGGAAATACTACACACGTCGCCGAAACAAATCACCGGCCTATGATGGCCTTTCTGAAAGACCGGGTCGGAAACATGTCGTTGGAAGTTGGAAGACACCCGGGAGCACAGTAGAGCCACTTGAGATGAGCAAGCCACTGGGCTCTTCCCCCACGGTCGAAGGTCGAGGCCGACAAGCCCTCCATAAAGAAGAATTCGAGCGAGCCCGGAATAGAAGTCTGAAGTCTGCCGTGGGAGTCTGGTGGTTATGGGTGCCGACCGACGGCCGGTGTCCAACCCGGTTGGCCGGGTCCGAAACAGAACAAAGAAAACGCTTGAAGGCGGCGCGGAAAAAGTGATCACGAAGAAGCTCTGTTTTTGGTGCTGGCCGCGCCGGTCCAGCCGACCACTGAAACTGCGAGGCACAGCTGGGCCAACTGCCGTCCATACAACAGCAAAAAATACAAATGCGACGACTTGGTCGTCACTGTCATGGCGGGGGTGTTGAGTGTGTTGGCAACGTAACAAAGATAGCTGGAACTAGGTTGCTTGGCTGTTGCTAAATCATAACAGTTGAGCAGAACGTCAAGAAAGTTCATATTTAAACGTCTGGAGAATGACAATGAGAAAGTATCATTTCACCTCTATCTCAACCTAACTGATGGCTTAGAAGTGATTAGCGACGATTCGCGATTGAGGTGAATGATCAGGAAAGGATAATCATGTTCGCATTGTTCCTGCCCTGCTCTTTTGTCGGTTATCGGAGCATCGAGACCTGGGCCAATCAGCGAGCTGGAGAGTTCAGGCAGTCGGCTCCACCATTGACGCCCAGGATGTCTTCCAGCCAATCAGACGGCCGAGCGGCAGACATCCATCAAAATTTGGCTCCACGATAGCGGTGCCATCGAACTCGATAGGTAGGCGCATTCCTTGTGACCGCTGTGGTTCTCAACTCAGGTCACCAAAAAAAAAAGTCCGCCAGCTCTTGCCCGCTGCCGTGGCATCCAGACACCCTCACTTTGCTCGTATGAAGCCGGCGAAGGAGCTTGTGCCAAAAGCAAGCGATGAATTCGTCTGTGGTGGGCTCCGACCAGCCAAAAGACGCCGCCATGCCCGGCACCACCCCCATCGACGCGCAGAGCCCGCCGCGCCCTGCGTTTTCTCCATTGACCGAAGCCGCAACAGACTCGGGCACCCGCGAGCCTTCAGTTAACCCGAGTGGCATGCTCGACCAGGACGAGCAGCCAAACTCAAATGCGCCCGCTTCAGCTACCGCGAATGCCGCCTTGCCGCCTCTCTCCCTCGACAACAACTCCAACTCCGACCTCTCCCAGCTCAACGGCCTCAACGGCGCTTCAATGGAGCAAGACGTCAACCTGGATCTGGGATTTGGCACCGGTCTCGACCTGTACGGGCAGGGCATCGCGCCTGCTACCAACATCCTCATGGCTCTCGCCCGCTTCTCGTCACAGGCTCAGCAGCAGCAGCAACAACAACAACAACAGCAGCAGCAGCAGCAGCAACGGCTACGGATGCAGCCCTCGACCATTCACCCCGCCCAGGTCTCACGAACTCATAGTGCGCTTGATGTTCCCGATCCATTAATGGCCACCCCCGAAGCCCCTCGAGCCCCACCGCCTGTCGAGCCGCCGCTGGAGTCGTTTGCTAGGATTGAGTTTGCTGACAGTGTATTCCAAATGACTACCTATGCCGTTATTATCGGCCGTGATATGCGAGCACTGGAACTAGCAAAGAAGCAGGAGAAGGAGGAGGAGCAATGGAAGCAGATCATCGATGAATATGCGAGGCAGGGTCTCCCACCACCACCCCGGCCAGAGCCAGATCGTCGCAAGTTCACGAGATCGTATATCAGCGAGGAAGGCGGCATGTTGGGTCCAGAATCCGATGACGAGGAATATGTTCGGCCCCCAAAACGGAGAAAAATAAGCGTTCCAAACTCAGCATCCGGCGATTCAATTATGGCGCAGCAGGAAGCCGCCATGGCTGCTGAACAAGCCGCATTGAACGACAAGAATATCGCTGCCAACCGACAATACGTCTGGCATACTCCTGGCTCAGCCTCTGTTAATCTCAGTGCTCTCAGGCCGTCCCCATACACGACTCCCTTCATCGGCATCCACTCGCCCGGGCCCGAAATTGCCAAGAAAACAAAGGCAATTTCGAGGCAGCACTTGAAGATTCAGTATAACCAAAAAGAAGGCGTCTTTGAAGCACACCCACTGCATAGAAACGGCATTTTCATTGATGATAATCACTACAAGGAAGAAAGCGTCGTGTTGAAGAGCGGCGATCGTATTCAGATTAAGGATGTTGGCTTCACTTTTATCATCAACGGCGTTCCAGAGGGAAAGACTGGTGCAGAGGAAGACCTACAGCAGGAGGCACCCACAGTTGTCAACCGGCGCTACTCGGAGGGTGGCAAGGAGATGAGCTTTGATTTTGAGAGCTCCCACGACCCAGAAAGGAGGAGCACCAGCCCAGATGAGGTGCCGGTGGAGGCCGCAAAGGAAAGTAGCGAAAGTGAGCTGTCGGATTTAGACGAAGAAATGCCTGATGCAGGGGAGCCAGAAGACGCTGAAGGCGAGGAGGACCAAGAAGTCATGGAGACTATTGAGCAGGATGCCGAAGAACAGCTGGGTCACATCAAGCCCGAAGACATGACGCCCGAGATGCTTGCTGCTTTGCCGTTGCTGCCACCCAAGAAACGGGGTCCCGGCAGGCCCCCCAAGAATGGCATCATGTCCAAGAGAGAAGAAAGATTGCGTAAGAAGGCCGCCATGGAACTTGCAAAGAAGAACATGCCACCGCCAACGCCAGGAGAACCGCCAATAAAGCGAAAGGTCGGTCGGCCACGAAAGCATCCTCTCCCGGAGAACACGTCAGACAGGCCAGAGAAGCGCAAATACAAGCCCCGCAAGTCAAAGAACGGCGAGGAAGGCGAAGTGTCGGACCCAGAGAAGACAAGCGAAAAGCGAAGGCGCGAAAAGCCCAAGACGCCCCCTCTGGAGCTCAACAGGGCAGATTATACCGAGGAGCAGCTGCAGAAGCCCAACAAGAATTACGGCATTCTCATCGACGAGGTTTTGTCTGCAGCCCCGCCCGATGGACTTACTCTCAAACAGATCTACAAGCGAATTCAAATGAAGTACCCCTTCTACTATTTTACGGTAGACACAAAGGGTTGGGAGAGCAGCGTTCGGCACAATCTTATCGGGAATGTTGCGTTCAAGAAGAACGAGGAAACCCATCTGTGGGCTCGAGTACCTGGGATTGATATCGATGCTGGCAAAAAGCGAAAAGCCGCGTCTCCAGATCACTCTTCGTCGCTTCATTCATTTGGCCAGCACTACCAGACGCCCACAGCTCCTCAGGGGCAAATGTTCCACTCGGAAGCTGGAGCTCAGCAAGGTTATCGGCCTGGTGCCGTGCCGCAACGCCCTGGGTACCCGGCTCCTCAAGGTCAAATGAATCTCGGTCAGCACCCGCATCAGCAGCTTTCCGCCCAGCCCGTCGGCGTTGGTACTCAACAAGCCCTTCACCAACCCTACCAGAACACAACTCAAGGGCATGGCACCTCCCAGGTGGCCGATCAGAGGACAGCACAGGGCCCCCATCCCATCCCCGCCAATCCGCAAGGGACAGCATATTCATCGCCCTATGCATCAAGGCCTCCCCCTTCGGCTTCAGCTCAAGCGGGCACCGTACCGCAGGGTGCTCAAAGGCAGCAGCTTCCGTCCCAAAACGGATCAGTTTCTTATCACGGCGTGCCTCAGTCCAATAGCGTTTCTCCGCATCCTGGGATGGCGGCTGGAGCCAAGCCAGGTCAACCTGTTACCGCCAACGGAACTCCAGTGCCCAGCAAGCCATCCGTACACCCAAGGCTCGTTGAGATTATCCGAAACTTCAGGAAAACAGTCACTTCGATTGGTGCGATTCGATCTAATGTGGGAGACGCAGGAGAGGCTATTGCCATGTCTGTGATCAATCGCGGCCTAGGCTTGGCCAACCAGTCTACTACGCCGAGTTACGAGTCTATAGAGAAGATTGTCCTAAACGTGTTTGAATCACAGACAGCCAAGCAGTTGGTTGGGTTTGAGATTGCGCCAAAGCTGATTGAGAGGCTTGTCTCCTTCAAGAATAAGATGATGGGCCCGCTGAAAGACAGGATGAAGCCCCTAGAGGCGGAACAGTTGGTATTGTCAGCCATCGACCGCGTTCTCGGGTTCGCAGACAAGAGCATAATGCAGGGAACTGATGCACAGAAGACGTCCTACGAGCTCGCAGAGGGTGTTTTGATGCCAGCGGTACAGCGGGAAATTGCTGCGCATGAAAAGGAAGTAGCTGCTGCGTCCATGCCATCTACCCCGGCGCCGGGCCCTTCACAGGTGCGGGTGCCCGCGCAAATGTCGACGCTGGCCAAGTATCCCGCCACTCCACATTCGACCGCATATCAGCCGGCAACCGCTGCTGTGCGTTCAGGCTCCGTCCCGGCGGCTCAAGCTCCTGTTCAAATGCAGAATCAACCCCCGAGATCAGCGTATACTCCAGCACAGCAAGCCCATATGGCACAACAGCAGCCGAGAGTAACTACTGGGCAACAGTCTGTCCCAGCCGGGGCTCCAGTTGGAAATCCGGCCAATGCTCAACACTCGAATCAGAATGCGGCCTCTGGCTCTGGCGTTGCATCTCCGGGGCCTCGGCCGATTACTCATGCTGCATCTGGGCCTCCGGCCCAAGTTGCTTCGGCGCCAGTTACCCAGGGCACCGCTCCGGTGAGACCCCAGGCTCCAGTGGGCTCTGCTGTCGGTTCAAATCAGAGCAGGCCACAATCACACGGGATGCCGGCTCAGGCGTATCCTCATCTCCAGGCAGCGCAAGCCCAGTATCGAACTCAGGCTCCGACACAAGCTCAGCGGCATAATCCCGCAGCGGCTCAGCAGCAGAATCAACAGCCACGGGCCCAGCCAGGACAGATTCAGCAGACATCGAACTACCAAGTACAGAACCAGCAGGCACCGCAGCAGGTGCATAATCAACAGGCAGCTCAACAGACTCAGAATCGCCAGGCGCAAAATCCGGTACCAACATCAGCACAAAATCCAGGACAGAGTCAACCAGCCCAAGCCCGGCCAGTGCAGGGCCAGCAATCGCATGGTCAAGCTCATGGGCAAATTCAGGGACAGGTTCAGGGACAAGCACGAAGTCCAGGGCAGGGACTAGTCCAGGGTCATCAGGCACCCACCCAGCAGACACCCGTTCAGCAGACTCAGGGACTATACCAGCCTCGTTCACAAGTTGCAGCTCCAGCTCAACAGCAGGCTCAACAGCAGGCTCAACTGCAGACTCAACCTCGTGCTCAGCTGGCACAGAGCCAGCCAGTTCAAGCTCACCCTATACAGACGCAGCAAGTCCGTGTTCAGCAGCAACCTCTGCAGCAGCAGGCCGTTCAACAGCAACCAGCCCAACAGCAATCTGCTGAGCAGCAGTCTATTCAGCGACTTCCGACTCAACAATCGTCCATTCAGCAGCCAGTCCAGCAGCCCCAAACCCAGCAAGCACATGCTCCACGAGCCCATGCCCAGCAACCACAGGCTCAACATGGTCAGGCTCCGACTGAGCAAGTTCAAGCTCAGCAACCACGTGTGCAGCAAGCACAGCCTCAAAACTCCTATGCTAGACCTCCTAGCACTCCCGCCCAAGCGGCTCTGCAGACCCCAATCCAAGCACCGGTTCCGTCTCCAGTGACGCCTCTGGTACAGAAGTCTGTTCCAGCTCCGCTTCAGCCATCAGCCCCTCGAGTGCCTTCGTCCATTACCCAAGTACAGCCGAAGCAGACTTCGGTCCCTTCCCCTGTTCCGGTCCAGAATGCTGGTCCAATTCAGAGCCAGATGCCAGCTCAAGCCCAAACGTCTTCTCAGCAGCCCTTGCCTACAACTCAGCCTCAGCTTTCCAAAACTCCGAATCAGACGGTCCCTAGCCCTCCCGCGGCTCAGATGAACAAGCTGTCCCCTCAGCTTTCTACTCAAGCGGATCCTTCTGTCGCTACCAAGGTCTCGATTCCGGCCCCGGCGGTCACGGCTCCATCAGCATCACCGAGTCCAATTCAGCGTCTGGCCCCGACGCCCGGCATGATTCCCCTGCCGCCGAAGCCCCCAGCTCCCGTTGCTACACAGCCTCCTCAAGCGTCTTCTGCTTCTACGACTTCTGTTTCTACTGCTGCTTCAGCTCAAAGCTCGGCAGCGGCATACATTCCTCCACCACCGACACCGACACCGCCGGCGACGTGATTTTTCTGTTTTCGAGTTTGATTATTGGAGTTTGGGCGTCAAAGTGCCAGGTTTAGCAAGCGTATGTGCGAACAACATTCACCGCTTACTTCTAAGGGAGAATATGGAGTATACCAGGAACATGCATGGTTATGGATGGGTGGAAATGGAATGGTTATACTGGCGATTGGCTTACAATATCCGGGAGGTGCGCAGGACGTGCAGGTTTTTCATATCATGGCTTGTAGTTGATAGAGTGGTTTTTATGATGTTCAAGGTTCGTGGTTATGAAAATGGTGGAGGGGATAAATACAGCGATATGCACATTATGCCTATCTATGAGTCAACAGTGAACAGTGACTGTGAGATGCACATGTCAATTCCATATCTTTGTCTGATCCATCTTGATATCCACACCAGCAAGCAATCGACAAGACGTTGCCGGTGACGAGGGTTCTCCGCACTACCCCGGACATAGCTAGTGTAGGCCTAGACTTGGCTCTCAACCGCTTCAGCTCAGGGGGGGCCGGCACACGCTATACCCCGCATGGGACTCTGACCCCCGGGCCGAGGCCGAACATCGCAGGGCGTAAACCAACGACATCCGAATGAACCGAGGTTTGTAATCGATGTATGAGATGCATAGATAGATATGAATTGAACCGTAGTCACCTTGTTGATGGTTCCTGTCTTTTCTCTGTATCTTAATTGTCCCATTTTGTGACTCCCACAACTTCCGTCCAAAATGGCCACCCAGCAAGAACCACTCATCCTCTACCACTACCCCTTCTCCCCGTATGCGAGGAGGTTGATTTGGTATCTCAAGCTCAGGAATATCCCGTATTATCAATGCGTATGTTTTCACCCCCCTTCTGTATCCCCCACATCAACATCATCCCCAACCTTTATGTTCGTTTTGTTAACAAAAAGCTAGCTCCAACCCCCCATCCTCCCCCGCCCGGACTTGTCGAGTCACCTCTCCCTCAACTACCGCCGGATCCCTTTACTCGCTCACGGCGGCGACCTCTACCTCGACACAAGGCTGATCCTGAACCTCCTTGACACTTTGTTTCCTCCTGCCCCGTTGACCGCAGAGCAAAAAACCATCGAGCAGTTGCTGTCTGTGTTGACAACCTCTACAAACTTGTTCTTCAAAGCCGCCGAGCTGCTGCCTTCTTCCCTCCCCGTGATGAAAGACCCCAAGTTCCTGAAGGATAGGTCTACGTTCTTCCCTGCTGGGGGGGAGAAGAAAACCCCTGAGGAGAGGGGGTTGAGTCGGGCTGAGGCGCTGTTGGAGGTGCAGAACTCTGTGAGGTTGCTGGAGGAGACGATATTGTCAGATGGGAGGGAATGGGTTCTGGGAGGGGAAGGGCCGACGAGAAGTGATGTGGAGGGGGTGTGGGTTATCCATTGGCTCTTGACGCTGCCGAAGCCGCATAGTGACAATGCGGTTGACCCGGCTATTATCAACAAGGAGAGGTACCCCAGGACGATAGCGTGGGTTAATCGGTTTGATCAATTCGTTGGCGTGTTGGAGGGTAGGGAGGGGAAGGTTGTCAAAGGCCCGGAGGCGGCAGAGATGGTGCTGAAGGGCAAAAGGGGCGGGGATATTGGGGTTGATGAGGCTGATCCGGTTGTTAAGGTGCAAGGGCTTAAAAAGGGGGATGTAGTTGAGGTGTTTCCGACGGATAGCGGGAGTGCGTTTAGGGATAGGGGGAGGTTGGTTGGAATGGGGGAGCGGGAGGTGGTTTGGGAGAATGAGAAGGGGGTTAGGGTGCATGCGCCGAGGTTGGGCTTCAGGGTGGTGGGGGTTAAGGGGAAGGCGAGTTTGTAAGGGATAGGGGGCGGAAAAGGGGGTTGGGGGGGGGGGGGGGGGGGGGGGGGGGGTGGGGTTTTTTTTTTTTTTTTTGGTTTTGTTTTGTTTTTTTTTTTTTTTTTTAAATTAATAAAGGTAGATAAAGGCTGGTTTTGTTTG
>MU866141.1:0-88457 GCA_033296915.1 Triangularia setosa | reverse complement strand
GGGGGGGGGGGGGGTGGGGGGGGTGTGTTGTGTGGGGTTGGGGGGGGGGGGGGAGGGGGATGGGATGACTTGTTTGCTTTTGTAGAGCGATCGGTATTATATGTGATTTTATAATGGAAAAAGGGGTATACACGGAGCGCTTTTTATCTATAATCTGAGCTTTTTTACACTTGATCTGAGCTTTTTCTGCCCACATCATCACTCAGTCCGAACTTTTGCTGTCAAAAGTCTGGACAGGGAATACCTAGACCAATAAGACTCAAAGCTCAGAGAGCTGGAAAAGACCATCTTTTCTACTGTTCGCCAAGGAAAAATTAAGAATAAAGGCTGTTGTAATAGTCTAAACTTTTGCTAAAGTGACAGTGACAGTTGATAAGCAAGAAGTGTTTACGAAGAGATAATGATGATTATCGTCGTTGGCATATTTGGCAGTACATAGAGAGCCAGTAGCAGTAAACCCGTGTCTGGCTTTGACGTATTGTTGTTTATCCACTTCTAATGAAAGCTGGGATTTTGGATATAAAAAGCTGAAATGATTGATAGTGAAAGCTGGGACTGGAGATATGAGAAGCTGGGATTATAGAGAATAAAAGTCATTAGATATAAGAGAAGCTTAGATTTAAATCTAGTCAAGCATTTCAAAGCAGTACTTAAAGCTGCAACATTAGTATGAAGTGAGATGATGTGTGAGAGGGTACGAGACACAAGATCAGGTGGGTGAGTGGGGTGAAGAAAGAAGAGAGGGCCTGAGGCAGCAACAGTCTTATCTTCGTATTCATTCGTGGCTCCATTTGACTTCGACGTCGGCAACGCCTTGAAGTCTTGGGCACCTTGTGAAAGTAGTCTCGTGATCTTTTGCATGTGCTGGCAGCATGTTGGGCAGCCACAGCGCCTCACATTCACTAGTGTGTGTTGACAGGACTAGCAAATAACAGTTTGAGGCTCGAGTTTGCCTTGTGCAAGACGACTACAATCTGCGAGCAGACGAGGTCCATAAAGTGAAGTTGATATTGATATTCACAGATATCAGCTCTTACGTAGGCGGCTCTTCGCACCCCGGATCTTGACAGCGTGACATGGGACCGATCATGTCAAGCAAACAAACTTGTCTCACCTGGTTTCGTCGGCCCCCCACGCGCATCGACTGTGCCTGGCGGAAGTTTAACGCCAGCCCGGAGGAGCTGCCTCTGATCGGCTCACTATAAAGTTCGCTGAAGAACTACACTATAAAATGCTTTAATGACTTATCAAGCTCTCGTGTAGCATGCGTTGGCGCCGCCATAATTCCGCCAACCTCAGCAGCGATATCAGCGCCTGGTCAATAGAATGCAAAAATATACTGTCCTGTCCCCACGCCAATATCCAAAAAGGTCATGCGCTGGCAGCGGAAAATAAGGACCAAGGGGACGCGCGCAGTGCGTGCGCTACTGCAACTCGGGGAGCCGGCCGTTGTCTCCAATGCTGCCCTCCCCACAGGCGCTAGGCCGGCCTGCCAATGGCCGTTGACGTGATGTCCTGGAAGGGTTAGCGAAACATGAGCCATCCGGGGGATCCCAGGGCTGGAGCCGAATCTCGTGGGCTTTTCCCACAGCCTCTTTCAGGGCGCTGGGAATGCTTCCAGACGTGTAAGGGGAGTGGGAAAGGTGTGGTAAAAAGGCAAGATCTCGATGCTGCTGCTTCCAGACGGATGAACATGTTCCAGAGCTTTGGTCCTGCTGTGCGATGCTGCTTGCTTGTGGCTGCAAAGTGCAAGGCCCTGTTCTCGAATTTTCGCTGAAACATTTCTTCAGCCATTGGGCGCGCCATCTGCAAACCTGGTTGTGTGGTTGACCAGTGGAACCCGCCGTGCCTCTTGACTGCGCGAGCCAGGTGGCGCCTCGTGGTTTCCCATTGCGTAGCCAGCTGTCGAGTGCGTCATAGGGGTCAGACGTGCCGTGGCATTGTGATGTCAGCACGCGACTCTTTTCCTACACATTCCAGCACGAAAAGTAACCCTTACTGCGAGAAGAACAATGAAAAGAACCAGGTACAGCAGTCGCTTAGAGAGACAGGAGGGAGTCTGGTGTGTGAGCGCACGACTCGAAAGCCAGATGGAAACGGCAGAATGGGGAATGGGGGAGACTTGACTCCACAGTGCGGGCAACGGCCGAGTAACATGGCTCGAGATAACATTCCATCCTCAAAGTTACGTCATCGCTGGGAGAAACGGTCGGACACCCACCACCATCCTTGTCCGTTTCCTTTGTGGTCCGACAACGCAAAGGGCATCAGCCAACCGATCGCGTCTGGCATTGGAAGGGGATGTCGATCGCCCTCTTGGATCTCGATGTTGCTCTCTTGCAGCTTCTCTCAGGGAAAAAAAGACTCGGAAAAGATTGCCAAAGGAAAAGCCAGGGAATGCTGGCAGCCTGCTGGTTTGGCAGTGGAGAAAAAGAACACTGGGGGAATCTTCAATCCCGCCAGATTGAACGAGCTGGTCCCTATCCCTAGCGCCTGACGCAATGTCCTCTTTTTGCAACCCGGCACCAAAGTAAAGGGCGGGGACCTTGCCTGAGGAGGGGAGAAACCAAATGCTGGCAGATGATTCGACAGAAACAGTCAATTCGCCACAGATGCCCCACCTCCTTCAATTGTTCCGACCTCTGAAATGGTTCCATTCATGCCATTCTTGCTTCCGTCACCTCACCGCTGGCGAAGGATTGATTGATTTGCTGTCGCTGTTTGCTTCCGTTCCCGTTACCTCCCAAGTATACGAACAACCCCACTATCTCTGGCCGTCTTCTTGGTCAGAAAAGATATAGTTATGCCCACCCAGCCGGGTCTCGAACGCTGGAAGCGCTCGGCAGTAAAGGCCGAATGTTGGATATCTGGTGATAGCTGGGCGTGCCGGCAAGCATCTAGACCTCTGATCGGCACTGCAAGGCCCAAAGGAAGAGGATCGATCGAGAAGACGAGTTTACCAAGGTATCTCGGGGCTATCGAGTGCTGCTGTGTTTGACACTGACAAGACTGAGTTTGACACATGAGAAAAGCCGAGCCTTGACAGGACCCTCAGAGACAGATAGTATCTATAATCAGGATAGCAAAAACGGACATTGTCAAAACAAAGCCTTGAACAGAATGGCAATCTGAAGACTGCTGGAACGGGCACCCGTTGCGTGCTTTCCTTTCCTCTTCCGCAGGACGTGCAGTGCCAAGGGTGGAAACCCTCACACGAAGTCAGAGACACGGTCGAGCAGTGCGAGCACAGTGCAGAAAAAGCCCCACCGCTCCACCAGGTCCTTTTCCTCTGCGGCCTGTGGCCAGGACTCATGCAAGACCAGCACCAAGCCGTATGATGGGCTTTCAACGAGGCGTCACTGGGATTTTACCGAGTGTATCAAGAGAATTCGTGATGGGAAAATGCCAAAAAGGTACCGGGCGCCTCACCGCTGATAATCCACGCATGGCTGGATCAAAACTGCACGCCATCTGGGACGCGGGGATAAAGGCTGATGTCCTCGCCTCGGTACGGCCAGCGAGCCGCTCTAGAGACTGGGAGAGGTAGAAGTAGCTTTCTCAAAAGTACGGTCGGTATATTTTTGAAGGGCATGCAAGGTGTGTGTGGGGGGCAGAAAAAGGGGGGGAGTCTGGAAGTTGACGTGCGAGAACCTGCTTTGTAATGGATTCTGAGAATTGTCCAGTCTCGTGTCTTTTGTCAAGACTATCTACCTATTATCAATTATCCCACTGCCTTGATATTCCAAAGAAATAGAAAGCGAGGATATCTGACCTTGAACACACAGCGTGGAAGGCAGTGGCTGGCACTCGAGGGGGTCCCGCCCGGACAGAGTTTCTTCCATTCATGGACACGGACCCAGTCTCTCTGCCCCCGGACCACACATTAGCGACCCCATTATTTTTTATTTCACCTTGCGCCATCTTCCTCCCCCAACGTCATACCTGACGTCGCTCCCCATTCCCGGTCTTGTCCCATTTCTCTTTCCGCACACACCCACACCGCACGCAAAGCACCACGTCGCGACACTACGTAACTATTCTCGAAGGCCGACAGCGTCCCTCAGTGCTGCAGAGTAGCGTCGCAGCCCTTTTTTATGGGTTTGAAGACCAAGTGACCTCATAGTCGTCGCTTTTCCCCTTTGCTCAGTCTCTATCCGCCAGAGAAGCACAACTGCAGCAGCGAGGCGCCGCAGATTTTGATTGACATCATGGGGTCGTCCACTGGAGCCGCTGGCCGAGGTGAGTCCAAGTCGCCCAAACAGTCCAGCAAGAAACAATCCCCACCGCGACAAGGTAAGTAGTTCTCTTCCGTGCTGTCTTGATGAACGAATGTCGTCGCCAACACCTTTCCTTTCTTTTTTTGGAAAAAACAGACACGCAATCCGACGCCAAAAATGACGGCCCCCTGAAGCCTACCACCACCACCACCGCCGCCGAACCATCGTCATCATCCAATGCCGAAGCCACCAAGCCGCTCGCACCTCCGCCCCGTCCCAATCAGCAGCAGAATAATCAACAGCAAGCCGGCACCAACTCGCCCGACTACTTTTCGAACCCGCCCGGCGTCGGCGCTGCCTCGTTGAGCCTCGAGCCGAACCCGTTTGAGCAGTCCTTTGGTGGCGGCGCCCCTGAGACCCCCGGGGGGACTAAGCTTCCATCCGTCGCGGCTCTCACCTCGCCGTCCTCACTCCTTCCTGGCACTGGTGCTACCCCCTTCGGCTGGCCAGGGTCCCTACGGACGGGTCCTCTCAGTCCGGCCATGTTGTCGGGGCCAACCAATGATTATTTCAGTGATACTCATCACATGCGAGGCGGCTTTCCAACTCCCAACGAATCTTCACTGAGGACCGGTCTCACTCCCGGGGGCAGCGGGTCCATGTTCCCGGCCCCAAGTCCCAATACGGCCCTCTTTGCTGGCCTTACTGCCGGTGTGCAGACCCCTAGCACTCTAGACTTCCATCGTACTGCTCTTAGTGTTCAGGCCAAGCGCGAACCCATCCAAGTTCAACAACCACCAGCTCCTCCTGTCACCTCGGCACCCCAAGAAATGAGCAATGGGTCGAGTCTGAAGGCTGAAGTCAAGCCTCCAACAAATTCCTATGATACACACGACAACGACGCGGCGAACGGGTTGTACATGCTGGCTCAGGCGCGTAACGGGACACAACCACCACCACCTTCCCAGTACAGCACAGTTCCGCCCGCGCAGGTCCATGCGCATCCCAATCATCAATCTGCGCCCGCTGTCCAGCCCATCAACACTTCTCCACAAATGAATGGCAACTCGTCGATTGGAGGTAGTTCGGCGCGTGGTGTTAGTGAGACTGGCAGCGCCATGTCAGATGAGAGCGAACAGGCACGTCCTGTTACACGTGCCAAGGGCAAGAGAGGGTCGACCAGTGCTGCTGGCACTCGCAGAAAGGCCGATGACGGCCCTGCCAAAGGACCGGCTAACAAGAAGGCAAAGACAAACGGTGGCCCTCCGCCGTCTCAGCCAGACTTTGATGATCACTCGGATGATGACGACCACCATATCAACAAGGACGGCACCAAGACTAAGATGACAGATGAGGAGAAGAGGAAGAATTTCCTTGAGCGGAACAGGTATATCTTTGCGGTTTTTTTGTCTTGGCTTTGGTCTGTTGCAGTAACACTGACAATGTCACACAGGGTTGCTGCACTCAAGTGCCGTCAGCGCAAGAAACAATGGCTGGCGAACCTCCAGAGCAAGGTGGAAGAGTTCAGCCAAGAAAATGAGAACCTCACCCACCAGATTAGCGTGCTTCGCGAAGAGGTTGTTAACCTGAAGACGCTGCTCCTTGCGCACAAAGACTGCCCAGTGACACAGTCGCAGCAGCAACAAAACATGCACGCAGGCTACATCCCACCGCCACCGCTGGAGTATAACCCCCAGATGGCGGCTTATGGCATGGCAGGTGGGATGCAGCCCAACCAGCCGGTGATGGCCGCCCACACTGGTGGTCGGCGTTTCTCATAGAACGAGCAAAACGCTGCGCACTTGAATGCGGCCCCGTCATCACTCTCTGGCATATCTTCCTCAGCATTGTCAACATCATCCCCACTGCCAGAAGCCCCTGATCTAGCATTCTGTCATCCGCACTGTCTGCCTCCTATGGCGCAACTGTCTCCAGGCGGTGATGATGACTACGTCGAAGAAATGCCAACGTTGAAGGAAAAACGGGTGTATAGTAAATAGGCGGCGTTGTCTTCTGGAGTGGAGATAACACACATAGCCGGCACGGTGAGGAACCGGGTGACAGGCACTGCGGTTCCTCGCCCTGTATGTAATCAGCAACAACAGGGGTATACATCAAAAGGGCGTCTCGGCGTTTTTCCTTCGGGTTTATTTGCAGTTTGTCTTTGTTTTAGTTTCTTTGCTTTCTTGGTGGGAAGGATTATGAGGGCGTTGGCGGGATAAAAGGCCTGCGCGGCATGGGTTGACGATGATGGGCAACACGACATGGACATGTATGTGGGTGGCCTGTTGTCTTTTTCTCGGGCTCTCTGCCGGTTCGCGAACTCGCACACGGGATTTTTGGACGCCTCGGCCTAAAGCTGGGCGGATGGGTGGATGGTTGACGATGAACGGGTTTACTGGTATGAGGGTTTTTTTTTTTTTTGTTCATCTTTTTCTCTCCTGTCTGTTTGCTCTCTTCTCACGAGGGCAAATAGCAGGTTGGCTGCGTCTAGCTCTTAAGTAACAAGATGGCTATCGCTCATGCTAGGGAACACAGGGCCAGGAGAGTCATGTGATAGCGATAAGAACATCAATTAGCATTACCAAGGGAGCAATAAATTCAAAAAGATCATACGCACTCTGTTCAGAATGATGGTATCGTGAAGTTTTGGTGTGGTCTGCCGTATTATTTGACAAATTTCGTAGCACAAACTCTGGAATTGAGAAGTCGCTACAAGGTCAGTGGAAAAGTTAAAGCAGAGGAAAATGTTCTCAACGCTACCAAGAAATGCCTATTTGTACTCCAGAGGTGAAATCCCGACGATGTCATCACCTATCAGCCACTGAAGGTAGCTCACACGAGCAGCTTTGGTGGCAATAAATTGTAACCTCACCGGTGGTGGGGGCATGAAGCTGACATCGTACCCGGGGCGTGGTCCGTGCACTCCAGCAGCCACATTCTGCAGAGTGCGGGTAAACAAACTGGTGGGCACAACTTCCCGTCGCGATTGCCAGCAAAAGCAACCCACCTGGGACGTTGACGACCAGTGCGCGATTCCCGAGACAGTATCTCTATTCTGTAGTGTCATATTGCACGATATTTGCGCCCCCGACGAAGACCACGAACGGAGCTCGAAGTTGGAGCCACCCGTTGGCCCTTGGTGGTTGGTGGTGGATAAAACGCGAAACAACTTGGGAGTGTCGGGTTCGGCAGCCACTCTGCGTACCTTTGACGCGTTCTTGTCTGACCGCCCGCTTGGCTTTCTGCCCGCCTGCCCAAATCTCGCAAAGCATCAATTGACAGTGGAATTGGTCCGACGACGACGCGCCCAAACCGAGACTTTTTGCTCGTCGGAACCCAACATTCCCCACGTCGCAATCACCAACCGACCGCACCGGGAGAAAAAAAAAATCGACGACTCAACTCTCCTCCCGCCAAAACCTCGCAAGCCGCCTTTGATGCGCCGCCCGCCCCGCCATCACCAATATCCATGACTACTCTTGTACGGACCCGCCAGCCGCTACAAGTCTTGAGCATGAGCCATCAGCCGGAGCGCCGGAAGAGTAAACGCCTCGCGGGTACGTCGTCGCCAGAGCCAGAAGAGCCGGAGCTCAAGAGGAGGAGGACCGCTGCGGCCGCGGTCACCGAGTCGTCGCTGTCACAACAAAACGCGCTTGCGCCTACGACAGGAAGGAAAAAGAGAAAGAATAATGCTGACTCCAAGGCTTCTTCCGCAGCCCCAGCAGTATACGACGAGCAGGATGGCGACTTTTTGTTTACACGCGGGTCAAAGAGGGTGAAGACTACGCCGGTACCACCACCGCCGCCGCCACCTGAGCCAGAGCCGGAACCAGAACCAGAATTTCCATTACCGAAGCCATCTACGACGAAGAAAATTGGAAGACCACCAAAGAACAGCTCTAAAAAGCGCGCTTCTTCTCCGGCGCAACAATCTGCGCCTCCACCGCCATTACCATCACAACCGCAACATCAGACATTACCGAGGAGGACATCAAAAAGGAAGTCAAGCTTAGCTGCGCAGGCGGCTCCACATCCGGTACAGGATGAGGAACCAGTTATGCCCAAGGCGAAAACGAGGAGGAAAGGGAGGGAGTCAAATGCCGACAAGAAGGCCAGAGAAGAAGCGCAAAGGAGGCAACTAATAGATGGAATTCCGGAAGAGGAGGAGGAGAAAGAAGAGGACCAGCGACGAAATCACCAGCATGACCGCCATATGTCCAATGGCACACCTCAGGCAGACCACTCCTCAGGATCCGGCTCGCAAATGATCGCCTTACCTTTCAGTGACACGCCCATTCAGAACCGTAATAAAGAGTTTCGAAAAAAAGGGGGTGCAACGGGGGGGAGGAGGAGTTCCCTAGGGATGCGCGGGAGGAGGGCGAGTTCGTTAATTGATAACGGGCAGAGTGCCTTGCCACATAGAGAGGTTGATCCGCGGGACTTTTATAAATATATCTCGGCAGAGGGGCTGAGCGAGCCGAGGCGGATGAAGCAGCTGCTGATTTGGTGCGGGGAAAGGGCTCTTAGTGAGAAGCCTAGGGGGGGGAGGGGGAACAGTGCTGTTTTGGGGGGTGAGACTCTTCTTTCTTCTTGGGTGGTGATGGGGAAATGCTGACAGAGGATATAGCTCGAGCGATACAAGATCAAATCCTCAAGGACTTTGGGTTGGTCTCTGAGTTTTCGGATTGGTTCTCGAGGGAAGAGGCGCCAAAACCGCCGGTGGTGCTGAAGCCCAATCCGAGGAATGAGGATTATGATCGCAAGATTAAGGAGATGGAAGAAAGAATAGAACGGTTTGTCTTTTTTCCCTTTGTTATTTTGCCTCACCCTCAGAAAACTAACACTCTATTATAGATTAAAAGAAGTCAAGAAGGCGTGGCAGGCCATCGCAAAACCTCTACCGACTCTCGACCCTTTATACCCATCCAGCTTACCCCCCGATGCACCCCCCGACACCCAACCAGTACCAGACCCGCGAAAAGCACCCCTCCCAGATCCCAATCTATTATCAGTAGAAGAAGGCCAAATGTTATCCTTCCTAACCTCCCCAGAAACGTCATTTTCATCCTTCAAACGGCAAGTGAGAAGCAGACTACAGAACGTGCATCAAGAGCTAGAGTTCGAGGTGGACGTGCTAGCGGACAGGGTGCACAAATTTGACATGAGGGTGAATACCGCGGGGAGGGAGGCGGATGCGGTGCTGAAGTTGAGTGCGGAGCGGTTGAAGGAGAGGGAGGAGAGGGAGAAGAGGGAGGTGGGGACGGAGAAGGTGGGGCTGTGGGAGGTGCTGAGGAGTTTGGGGAGGATATTGCCTGAGGGGGGTTAGGAAGCCCTCGAGGGGATCTCTGACAAGCCGGGGGAATAGGAGACGGGAGGAATCGGGAAAAGGGCGGGATTGGAAAGGAGAGGGGAAGGATGATAATGACTGTTCTTATTAAAACTTGTTTTTTCAAGGAGGCGTTTCTGGACGGGGTGCCGTAAGGCCCGGGCCCATGCGGGGGTTCTAGGGGTTTCTGTTTTATTTGTTCTCTGAGAGATATCCTGCTGCTTTTTTCATGGTGTTGTTTTGGGCTCAAGTGGCTGCATTGCGTTTGGAGAGGGCCAAAGAAATGGGAACGGATACCTAGCATGTCAATTTGTTTTGCATGGGAAGTGCTGTGGGGGTGTTTTAAATTCAAAAAGAGAGTGTGTGGAAAGAGTTGAGCTGCATTTTTGACATCTTTGACAAACTTGTGAGATATATGGGTTTGCTAGATCTGACCATCTCCCAACCGGGCCAGACATGGTCTCAATAACCCCTGGAATCGCTCCAGGCAGTCTCTTTAAGGCTTGAAGGATGGTGTACCCGGGGATATGGGTTACTTTTACTTAAGCCTTCCCGTTTCCTGCTCGAATATAATTCCGTCTGCACATGGATATCCTACACTCTCGTACCTGGCCTTGGCAAATCATGCTGTGGCGTACTATTTTACCTATTTAATCTGACAAAAAGAGTAAAAGTACCTATGTGTCGAGTTTTGCGGCTTACAGTTCTTTTGCCTGCCCTGGAGTCTACAGATTGTTTACATGCTCCCCCATCTCAATCATATTTGAACGCAGTGATAATTCCCAAGCACAAATGTCAAGAGCTCATAACGTCGTTTTCCATCTGCGCCCTACAGTAGTATGTGAGGGCATCTATTATCTCCAGACGTGATCTTACAATCCATACTGTACACCCCCCAACCTTTTCTCTCCTCAGTGCATCTTACACACCTCTTTCCACCCTTACCTCGACTCCTCCAAACTAGGCATAAAACCCATCCCCTTCCTCTCCACCTCTTTATGCCTGTGCCCTTGCTCCCCATGATGTCCCAGCTCCTCTTTAACTTGCTCGCTCTGATCACCCCTCCTGACCCTCACATGCTCCCTCAACAAACCCAAAATCTCACTTCCCTCCCACCTCTTCGGAACCGGTCGATAGGCAGGTTTAAACGTCCCCACCGTCTGCGCCCACTCCCCTGGCCTGGGGCTTTCCGTCACGGCACGATCCTCCAAGGGCGGGGTTTGTCCAGATGGCAAAGAGACGTTGGGCTGAGTGGCCCAGTAGTAAATGTCCCAGTCGTTCTCATCGAGGAAGCGGTCGTATTCGGCGAGCTGGGCGGGGGTCATGGTGGGGAGAAAGGAAGCGGCGAAGGTGGAGAGGAGGAGGTCGGATTCGAGAGTGCCTCTTTTGCGGGACTGGTCTAGACGGATGAGTTAGAGGGGCGGTATGGAGGGGGGGAGGTGGGGAGACATACACAACAGACGGGCGCGCATGACGTCTGGCTCCTCGCCTACTCTGCGCAGAGGCTCAATCTTGAACTTGGCACCCTGGAGCTCGCCGACGTCGAGCTCATGGTTGGGGAGGGATCCCGGGTCGGGGGAGGATTTGGAGGATTTGGAGTAGCTGAAGGGGCGGGCGGCGATTCTGAGCATTGAAGAGGAGGGGCGGAGATTGCGGACGGCGCGGGTTGCTGGGCGGAGGGACGCCATGTTTGCTGTGTGGATGGGTGGTGACAGTTGCAGTTTCTGCCGGTTGCCAATCGAGTGGTGATTATATGTTACAAAAAGTCAAAAGAGGCAACAATGACGACGGCAAAAAGACCCGTTGCAGACCGGACCTGGACCGACCAAAAGTTAGCTTGGCGGGTGATCGACTGCCGAGGCCGAACTTTGCTCTGTCATCAAGCTCCGTCCAGTCTGCCGGGTCTTGCCGGCCGCTGTGTTCACTCCATACTTTCCATCGTTTTCGCGGCACTGTCGGTCAAACCAATTAAAAGACATCAAATCATAAACACACATTGATACTATACATCCAGTGCATCAATTTTCCCTTCCCCCCAAGATATCCCGCCGTAGGTCCATATACACTAGGTACGATAAGTCATAAATCCGTGCTTCGCCCGCGCCGCCTTGTTCAATAATAAGTAGTAGTAGTTTAAACTCCTTAGTTTCTCCGTGTATAAAGCCAACGAGTCTAGCAGTCCGCCCCCAATCCGCCTTGGTCCATTAAATAAGATGCTTTGACCTGCACGTCATTTGTGTGAGCAATGGCTTCAAAAGAAAACGAGATTCGTGGGAGACAAACCTGAAGTACGCCCGAAGGTACATGATTTGCCAAGCCCACAACGCAACCAGCAAAAAGGTTGTGAGGAAACCAAACCACTTGACACGGTTGTTGGTACTCTCGTTGGTGTCTCTGAGCTTCTGCTCGCGGTGGCGAAGGTAGTCCATCTCGCTGACAATCTCGCCCACCATCTCCTCGATCCGGCGCAGTTCGGTTTCTACAGGCTTCAGCTTCTCGCTGGCCTGGACAGCAGCCCAGTCCTTGGCGTCGGCGCCAATGTCGATGTCGAGCTCGACGTGGCGGTTGGGGTTCTGGACGTATTTGTCTGTTGGGCTCTAGAGTTAGTCATGCTCGTCGGGGTCAGGAGAAGACAAACGCACTCCCTGTAAGAATGTTCTCAAAGCACACGTCGAAGGCAGCGTCGGCGTGGGAGGTGAAGACGGTGCGTTGCTCGCCGGCGATGTCCTTGGGCTTGCCGTACTCGTTCCCTGCCGCATCCATAATGTGCATGTTCAGCTGCATGCCGTCGCCTTTGTATCCATCCACAATAGCCGTAACCACCACCAGCATGTCCTTGGCGACAAAGTTCCTTATGCATCTCCTCGAGAGACTGTCGTGTCCGCTGCCCGCCTGAATGTCGAACTTGAGGGCCTCGGTGCCCACTGCCAGCAGGAGCAGTGCGCTGCAGACATTCTGCAGTACCGACCGTACGCGAGCCATTTTCGTTGTGTCTGAGTAATTGATGAGGTACAGTCGTCAAAAGAGGGCGATGAAGATGTCGTCGTCGGTGGTGGTGAGAACAGGTCAATACAGCTGGCACAATGGGGGCGCTGCACGTTCCACTGGAGCTTCGATAAAATGGCAATCTGTCGCCTTCCCCTTGGAGCCAGAGCAGGGGAACCATGACCATGCAGCCAATCAGAAGCTCGGTCTCCCGAGAAAAAGCTTTTGTGGATCAGCCTTGCTTCGGCTCCACTCCAGCTTGCGCGCAACCCTTGTTCGCAGTCCGCGTCCAGATTTCTCAGCCTCGCGAAACTTGAACTGTTTCCATTCACTGCACCGCGACCATCGACTACGGATACAATCATCCATTCCAACAAACAAGCGCTGCGCAAAACAACCTGCGGATCAATCCTCTCTCTCTATCACCGATTTACGTGCAGAATTATTGGCGCATAGCCACAACGCCGTCAAAATGCCAAAATGTATGTTTTCCGCGAGTAATTAATGGAATCACTGCTGACCATTCCGTCCAGTCTTTTGCGATTATTGCGATGTCTACCTCACCCACGATTCCATGAGCGTGCGAAAGGCCCACAACAGCGGCCGCAACCATCTCCGCAACGTTGTCGACTACTACCAGCGTAAGTCTCTTCGTCGTTGCTCTGTCGCCGTTCTTGGCTAACAAGACCTCTCCAGAAATTGGTCACGAAAAGGCCCAGTCTGTCATCGATTCCATCACCAACTCCTACGCCGCCGAAGGCCAAGCCCATGCCAACCCCATGCTGCCACAAAATCAACCCGGCGGATTCGGCTCCAACCCCTTCCCGCCTCCCGGCGCAGGCTTCCCAGGCATGCCACCCCCAGGCTTCCCCGGTGCCTTCCCTGGCGCACCCGGCGCCCCTCCATTCCCTCCTCCTTTCCCTGGGGCCCCAGGTGGCGCCAGCGCGTCTTCATTTCCACCGCCTTTCCCCTTCCCGGGCACGCCAAATTCGGCTTCTCCAGCCGGCGGTGCCCCTCCTTTCCCGCTCCCACCCTTCCCGCCTGGCGGAGCTGCTGCCGGTGCTTTTCCCCCTCCTCCCGGAGGCGCAGGCATGCCACCTTTCCTGCCAAATGGAACGGTACCCCCTCCAGGAACTTTCCCTCCCCCGGGTGGTTTGCCATTCCCACCGCCAGGTGGACAGTTCCCACCTTTCCCTCCTCCAGGAGCGGGTGGTTTCCCGGGTGGTGGTAACAGACAGTAGAACTCTTGAATAAAGAATATAGGTAGTATCAAAGGAAGGGGGAGAAGCACTGATAAGTGACTCCCTATTTTGCAAGCGTGCTTGTAGCGGCAGTGGAACTGGGTGGATCAGAAGCAAGCGACTGTGAAGAGAAGATCACCAAGGAAGCGCACGATATGAATAACAATTTATTACACCGGCCAAAACCTCCATTAAGCAGCAACCAACCGACAATCTTGAGACAGAACAAAGGCCCTGAAACGAACACCAGAGCCCCCGAGGGAGATCGCAAGAGAAGGACCGACACGGATTGCGAGAGGGGTGTCGAAGCAGGCAGTGGCGCCGAAGCAGAGAGTAGAGGCCTTGAAAAGATACCCAGAGGCCCTAAAAAGATACCCAGAAATCTCGAGACCGAGACGTTAAAGTAGTGGAGAAAGACGTAACACAGCGAAGAGAGATGTTGAAGTAGAGAAGCAAGAGAGGCTCTTGAACCAGAAATCAAAGGCCTCGAAATCAATGACAAAGGCCGTAAGATAGATAATAGAGCTCTTTAAGCAAGTTAAGGGGCGGATGACGGGGCTTATTTGTTATGTCTACGCTATGGGTCTTTGCTACACTACTGCTCCCAAGCGCAAGGCGCCATACCAGGTTGGCGGTGGCTCCTATGGCGGAAGTATTCCCACGAAATATTGTCCTCCTGTTTGAATGGTACCAAGTAGGTTGTAGTTAATGTTGCATTTTGTGTTTACTCGTCTTTGCCCACATTTATCACCGCCACCCATCGGCATTTTGCACACCTCAACATCGTGTTGTAGGAGGCGGACGATGTATATCCTGGATGAAGACGAAGTCGAACTCAACACCCCACGATATCCAAAGCATAAATGACCTATGTAATGTTCAAGCTCAGATAAATGCCATGTAAAGCTTAGATAAACGACAGTAAAAAGCTCAGATAGACGATAGTAAAAGCTTAGATAGCCGGCAGTAAGAGCTTAGAAAGATGGTACGTAAAGCCCAGATTGGATAGGATCTAAAATCCCCCCCAAAAAAAACCCACCATAATAATGCACCCTGAAGATCAAAAGTCCGTTAAAAGGAACAAAAAAAAACTTTCCATTTTTCATAACCTACCCTCCTGTGCCTGATGACATAACCCCAACGCCAACTAAACCGGTTGCAAAAGAAAATCGTTAATCTGACATATCAACACCCCCATACACAGGAAAAACACACACAAAACAGAAGGAAAAAAGACATGAGCCCCCAGTCATATCTCATTTATTCATCACATATACCCGCATACCCTCCACTCCCTTGACAAATTTCAAGTTGTATCTCCCAGACACACAAGACAGAAAAGAAGAAAACGTTGACATCATCATCACATACACAACCCCACATCCCCTTTCATAAACCCCCCTTCCGTACCAACCATCATTTCAACATCCCACCTAGCTTAATCCCAGTCCATATTTCCCTATTCCCAGATCCCAGGTCCCAATTCATACAAATCATAGTTCACATTTTCGTAACTTCAGTACGTCGTCATCCTCTCCGCCTTTTCCCCCCTTGCCCTCCCAACCGCAATCCCGATCCCACAATTCCCCTCCCCCCTCTGCCTCTCCCTCTGCTGCTCAACCCAGCTCATCCGCCTAATCACATCACCCACCCCGTCCCTCACCTCCCTCGGCCCACTAATCATCTTTCTCAGCTCCTGCGTCCTCTTCTCCCGCCTCTTCTCGCTCAGCCTCCTCGCCAAGTTCATTTTGTCCACCCAGTTAGGCTTTTCCTCGCTTTGAGCGACCACAGCCCCTGACCCAACTCCTGACCCGACCCCAGGGGAGGTGCTTGGTCGCTCGGCAGATCTCCCGCGTGAGAGACGACGTACAAGCCCCTGCAACGGCCTCCCAATCCGTGTAATAGGCGGCATAGAAACCTGCTGCTGCTGCTCCGGCGCCGTAACAGGCCTAAGCGACTCCAACGACTTGCGGAAGCGCATAACCCGCAAATTTCCCGAGGGAGTCCGCCGGATAATCCTTCTGTCCACCTCCCCATTGGGTCCCGACCCAGCAACAGCGTAATAATCATCCTCGTAGCGATCGTCGTCGTACTTATCCTGCACTGGCAAGATGGCAAACGTGCGCTTGAGACGCTGACTAAGACTCCGCCTTCTAGCAGGAGCGCCAGGACGGTTGTCAATCAGCGGGTACTTGTACGTTCTGCCCCTTTCCTCACGGCGATCATCCTCGGGATCGGATTCAGACTCCGACATGGAGTCTTCAGCACAGGCCGGTCGCCAGAAAGGATGAAGGAGGTGTTCATCGCGGGGGTGGTCGTCGTCGGCGCTGCGGCGGCGCTTGAGGCCTGGGCGTTGCGGCCTGGTCTCGTGACGGTTGAGAGAGAAGGTTCGTGTCAACAGACCGGCTGGACGGAATGGTGACGGACCGTAGTAATCGGCAGGTGGCTTTTTACGGCCGCCTGTCAAGGCACGACGAAGGAGGGACTGGCTACGCTTTGGCTTAGCGCCCTCGCCGTTCACTTCGAAGTAGTTGCCCAACATCTTTTGTTTTTCCGTCATGGGAGTCATGCCGGAGGGAGTGGCGGGGATGAAGTTGATGACGGGTGGTCGAGGAGGCTCGGGAGGCGCTCTTGGGTTTCGTAATGGTGAATCGACCTCTTCAAACGAAAATCGCCTCTGAGGTGGAGTGGCTGGTTCTGCAGTAATGACGGGATTTTCAAGCGAGCAGCTCTCAGAAGGCTTGGCTGAGTGGTCGACCAGCACAACAGACTTACTCTGGTGCGGATAGATGTTGACTGCCATGGCTTCGGAAACCTCTGCGTGAGAGGTGCCCGCCGTCTCCACTGATGCTATGGAAAAAGGGGTGTTCTGGGCAGAGAGCCGCTTTCCAAACAACGGGTCACCGTATCGATCCACAGAAAGGTGATGGTCATCCTGAAATCCAGCCCCGTCATGATCCGGGTTCGACAAAGCCTTTCGGCTCTCGGTACGCGGTTCCGGCAGAACCTGTTGGATTGTGACTTCGGGCTGCAAAGATTTTGTGACGACCTTCAGCTCAGGAGGGTGTTGCAGTCCGACCTTTTGCCCTCGGACCCTCTCGTTGCTCTCGGCGCGCTGATTCACAAGCTTATTGAGCTCTCGGCTGGCCTTCTGCAGCTCCTGGTGTTGCGCCTGGATGGCATTGTGTGCCTTGAGGCTCTCTGCTGTGAGCGAACCGCTCCTGGACGCGTTCCTGCTCGTAGGAGCTGAGAGGGAAGAAGACCGTTTTGGTATGACGGGGGGAAAGTCGATCGTTCGCTCATCCCCGACACTCCAACCTCCATCCGACTCAGAGACGGCTCTTCCCCGGCGTTGTGGCCGGTCAAAGATAGGAACACGCTCAACGCTCTTAGAAGTACGTGACTGCGGCGCGGAACTGAGACTCTGGCTTCGCTGAGATCGCCTCGTGCTTGTTGACCGCAGGGAAGGGGTTCTCCCATTGTTGGATTTATTGGACTTGATGGACGATAAACGCTGGGGAACAATGGCAACCGGGGTGGCACCAGCCTTCCAGGCCTCTCGTCGAGCTTTGTTACTAGAGATTGAGCTCACAGTAGCCATGGACGCATGGCTGTCTCGCCCCGAGTCCCCCAGCTTTGAAGTTGGTAACGGAACCCGACGTGACTCCTCAACAGCTGCTGAGACTGATGTGGGCGCAGAACTGGCAGGAGAAAGCTCGGAGCTGGAATCACGCAGATCGATCTGCTTCTTCACATGTCGTAGCGTTTTCCGCCTCCTAGGGGCTGCCTCCCCATGGTCTACTACGGTCGAAGCTGTCGACTTGTTGGACATGATCGAGGACCGCTTCGCATCGGAGCCGATCGAGGATTCGGACATGGAAGGCTGTCCTCGGTTCGGCACCCGATCTGAGACGGCTCTGCGCGCAGGACACACCATCGGGCTGTCCTGTAGCGACACAGAGCGCAGCGCCTTGGTGGCGTTTGTTGCAGACACAGTCGAGTCCTCAACGACCTCATTGTTGTTGTGAGCCTCCCTTTTTCGTGCCGTTGGCCTTTGCTTTCTTATCGATACATTCCTCATGAGACTTGAGTTCCATTCCTCCTCCACTTGACCATCCCCATCTGCCCACTCCCCGTCAAATTTGGCAAATTCCCTGGCTGTACTTGGAGCCTCGTCGTCTTTTTCACTCGACTCGAACCCCAGTTCCAGGCCCACATGCTGCGACTTTTCTTTGCCATCCGCCTTCAACTGCCTGACGGTGCTCTGAGACGTCTTCGCCGATGATAACACCGGTCGAAGTGTTAGCCTCTCATCCTCTTCATCGGGAGACGAGAGAGGAACCTCAGGCGCCGTTCTATACGATTGAAAGCTCGAATCGGTGGTAATCTTCGACTGTAATCGATCATAGAGCGGTGGCCGAGACCTGGGCTGGGGTTCCGCTGGGCCTGGAGGAGTAATTTCTGGAGTGAGAGGTGTCTGTGGGTTGGGAGGAGTAGCTGGAGAGTGCGGCTGGACCGTCTCTATGCTCTGCGCTGGGCTTTCAGTGTCATCGGGTTGGTCGCTGGACGGATCAACGGGATGACTCGCCGAGGAGGTGCGGGAATGTGCTGGCGGCGTTGGTGGGGGCTCAGGACCCCTTCCTCGTCGCTGTCTTGGTACATGGAGCTCTTGCTGACGAACCTGTTGGTTCCCATGAGAGATAGCTGTTTGCAACAACGGTGGATCGGCATCGGTATGCTTGCCCGACCCTGACTGCGATCGCGGCCGTTGAACTTGCAGGTCCGTCACTCCCACAACGGCCTCTTTTCGTGGGTGTGGCAGAACCTTGTGCCTCTTAAACATGCGCGGATGGCTGTTGAGGAGGTCCGTCTCCAAGCCAAAAGCTCGGTCAACCTGGGACAGGCCCATAACGGGGAGCGCAAGCCCCCGATCGCCGTTTACCGTCATTGAGGGAAGGAAGGCGGGTTGTCCGGCAATCATCCGGAGAGTTGAACCAGGTAACGTGGTTGCCCTCGAGTTGTTGGAAGAAAGAGTCAAAGCAGGGAGTTCGGCATCATGTTTGATGATTGCTTACGTCGTGGGTCAATATGTTGGCAGTGAGCGTGCGGCGGCAGCAAATGATTTCACTTGCCGGAAAAAGAACGCGCCACGCAGGGTTTCTCTCGGCGAAGCTGCTGGGCGAGGTATCACAGAAAGAAAGTTGCGGCCGGAGGACAGCATCCAGGATAGAGGCAGATGGCAGCGACTATGTGAGACATCGACAAGTGGCAGGTTCGGGACCTTCCTTGTTCACTCTTGTCGGCCGATCAATGGTGCCAGTGGTGCTGTGCTCGGCGGTAGACCCGAACGAGGCAGTAACTGTTAAGGAGCGAATCACCTCTAGACACAGGTAGAGGAGTGAGAAGGGACGCCTGCGCGGAGCATATGATCAGGACGGGACGGGGGGAGTAGCGCGTGCCCGATACTGTCTACTGAGAGTGAACGGAGGGAATGCAATGTAAATGCACGCTTAGGGCAGCGGGAAAGAGAATTCAAGCACCAGAGCATCTTGTCCATCTCATTCACTGTCCTGTTCGAGGGAATTACTTGTGATTGGCCCGGTCTTGATGCACCTCAAAATAGGCGGGCTGGGAGAGAGGAGGGTACCCCTAGCTTCAGCGTGCGCAGAGATCCCTAACTTCCCTGCCAAGCCTTTCTAGGGCGGGGAACAAGGAGAACAAGAGCTCCACTCTCCACCCAGTCTGTAAGTCTTGTCTGGACTTCGATGACGATTCTCCATGTCCAAAAAGGCATTGTTGGTTCTCTGCCCAACATGTCAGTGTCAATGTACACGTATCAATTCTGTTTCTTCAACAATGCATGAAATCAGCTGCACTCCCTCGGTGCTGGCTCTCCCAAAGCGGATCCGGGCAGGCAGAAACGCAGTGCTATCCAGTGGCCATCCGTTGCGCTGTCCTGCCGCAGCACGGCAGCTTTGAGTGCTCCAAATGTGGGACACGACCGACCGACAGCTGCACCAGTCCAGTCCTCTCCTAACCTTTTTAGCTGCGCATTCAGGAGCCGGTTTGCGGCCCCGCCTCTACAGCGAAATCAGGGCACCGGCCGAATCAGCGCGAGAAACTGCCCTACGCACCTTTGGTGGTCCCACTGGCCGCAGGAAGAATGGGACGAATAAGATCGGCCTCCCCTCGATGGTGAAGACGGTGACCTCACCAGCCGTCTCAGCCCAAGCAGGGACTCACCACTAAGCCGGCGGTTACTTTCATTCCAGTAGTCTTCCATGTTTCTCTTCCCCTTCGGCCGTTTCCTCAGCTCAACAAGTGTCATCCCTGGACAACAATGGCCTTCTACTAGCCATGTCTCGGGAACCACGTGTTGGGCCTGAAACGTTCTTTTGAGTGCAGGGTCCTTTCATGTGAGGTGTTCTTTCTTCCGTCTTCCACAAGGGGTATTCCGCATTGTAACACAGGAGCATTGAGAACTACAGTCTGAAGTCAGGACAAACTTACCAGCGGCTCTCTTATATGTCTGAATGAGGAGGTCTTTGAGCGTGGTTATCAGATATCTCCGAATCGGAAATAATTTGTAAGAAATTCAAAATTCACACAATTCCATACCTCGCTCTTATCTCCTCGATCAAATGTCACACCATCTGAGCAGCGAATAGGACTTGCGTACCACAAATGTATGAGGAAATAAAGACCAATGACCACATTGCCACCAAAGGGGCATCTGCACTCAGCACCTACATTTTGGAGATAGCAACATCCCACCTCCAACGCCCATCTATCTTAATCCCCCCGTTGACCAATTCCCCCGCTCCGGACTTTGATGTCATTCGCATCGGAGCGGTAGCCCCGCATTCCCGGGTCCCGATCACTTCGAGTCTTGAGATTCCATTAGTGGTCAAATTATCAAACGTCCCGAGTGTGGGATTCCGAGAAATCGACGAGCCTGCCATTGTAACATCACAGAAGCTTTATAATTGGTGTAAGGCCCGATGCAGGCCCAATTGGGGGCATACTCTACATGCTCTGCTTTATCTCTCCTGTTGCTCCCCGCATGAGATGGGATGCTCTCGTTCCATAGAGATGATGCGACGACGGTTACCTAACGAGAACCGCTGACATGACATGCAGCGATAGTTCGAGGAAGGAGGTCCAGTGGATGAGCCTGGAGGAGTTTAAGGCATGCCATTATCTGTGATAAGGCCGGAGATATGCCTTTTGAGATTTGGGCTTCTGCAAGTGGTGACGATTGTTGGGCGATGGCTTGCAGAGCTCCAGGGTCGAAGGGGGAAGAGGCGTTGAGCCATAAAAGGAGCGGTGCCTCTGAACATATCCTGGTCCTTCTAACGTATGTATTCATATCACACGCTGAAGCCCTCAAGATCCACAACATGACAACTCAGGGCCTGTTTGCCCTGTGGCTTACAGCCACTGTCCTGGCACATGGTGATCACGACCACCAAAAGAACGTGGCCGGGCCTCACAAGTCTCTGTGGTACAACACCTTACCAGGCGATGGAGGGACACAGGTCGGTGACTCGGAGCTTGTCAATGTCTCCTTGACTGACACAGACCCAACCACAGGCAGACTCTGTCTTCTCTGGCATCTCAACGTTTGGTCGCCTCCCTTATCTCCCCTGTCTTTCACACAAGGACATCGACTACGATATTGCTTTCATTGGTATGTCACACAAGAACAAGCTGGATACACAGCGTCAGGCAACCAGGCTAATAAGCATAAAATAAACAAGGCGCTCCATTTGACACGGGCACGTCATACCGTCCCGGCGCTAGGTTCGGACCTTCCGGTATCCGGCAGGGTTCAAGAAGATTGAACCTGTAGTATGTGTAACCATCCCCGGTCCATACCATCCATACCATCCATACCAACTAACGTTGCCCCCCAGCGGAGGCTACAATGTCCCCCTCGACACCAACCCCTTCAACTCCTGGGCTAAAGTCATCGACTGCGGCGACATCCCTGTAACCTCCTACGACAACACCTACGCCCTCCAGCAGATTGAAAACGGGCACTTCTCCATCCTCTCCCGGCCCCCCACCACCGACTCCAACAAGCCCGGCCCCTCCCTCAAAGGCAAAACCCTGCCTCGCGTAATCACCCTTGGAGGCGACCACACCATCACCCTCCCCCTGTTGAGGTCTATCAACCGCGCCTACGGCCCCGTGACAGTCATCCACTTTGACTCCCACCTCGATACCTGGAAGCCCAAAGTCTTTGGCGGCTCCCCCTCCCAAACGGCCTCCATCAACCACGGGACTTACTTTTACCACGCCGCCCAGGAGGGTCTCCTCAGGAATGACACAAACATCCATGCTGGGATCCGCACCACTCTTTCGGGGCCGTCAGACTATGAAAATGACGGGTACTGCGGGTTCGAGATTGTGGAGGCGAGGGAAATAGACACGATTGGGACGGAGGGGATTATTAAAAAAATCAAGGAGAGAGTAGGGACCAAGAACCCGGTTTATCTCAGTCTTGATATTGATACTCTCGATCCGGCTTTTGCTCCGGCGACGGGGACGCCCGAGACGGGAGGGTGGTCGACGAGGGAGCTGAGGACTATTTTGAGGGGGTTGGAGGGGGTGAATTTGGTGGGTGCTGATATTGTTGAGGTTGCAGTAAGTTCACCATATTCTTGAGCATGGAGAGGAATTAGGGGTGATGAATGGAGGGCGACAAGCAGCTAACAAAAGGGGTGTAACAGCCGGCATACGATACCAACGCTGAGCACACGACCATGGCGGCGGCGGATGCGCTGTTTGAGATTATGAGTATTATGGTCAAGAAGGGGTGGGTTAATCTTCTCATTTACTTTGCTTTGTCTGTTTGTCTTGGGACCAATGACTGATGCAAGTGACATGTACAGCCCCCTGAGCGTCCTCGACATTGACCCAGCCGAGGATCAAGAAGCCAAGGATCTCTAATCATCCCACGTCTTTTGCGCACTTTGGAGACAGGTTTAGGAGTCTATGGGTGTGAAGAAGTCGAAATGAAACAATAATTCAGGGTTAGGAGTGAGAGTGGAAAGCGGGCAGCGAAAGCGTGGGTCAATTAGTGGTGTAACTTGGACAGAAGTTCCACCGCTGCAAAACATCCGCATCTCAGGATGCGTTCCATAAAAAAAGGGCCGCTGGTCTAGTGGTATGATTCTCGCTTAGGGTTCACCCTGATGTTTACAAAGTGATTATTCTCCTGGAATGTTAACTTGCGAGAGGTCCCGGGTTCAATCCCCGGGTGGCCCCCATCTTTTACCTTTTGTTTCTATTGCGTATTATTTATGTCCCGAGACGGTTCTCTTTTACATGGATAATCTGAGCTTTTCTTATCCTTAATCCAAGCTTTGCCCCCCTTACCTAAGCTTTTTAAATGCCTACTCTGAGCTTTTCCTGTCTACTTGAGGGCGAAGGTCTGTGTAGGGCTTTGAGATAGATGACCAGTCCCTCCGAATTCTACCACTCTCCGCGAAGTAGAGGGACTGGTCAAATTTTGCTATCAAGAATCTAGATAGTAAAAGCTGATGAAGGATGAAAGGTAATGAATAAAAACTAGAAATCCGAACCTGAAGGCCGCTCGCTGAACAAGCTAAACACAACTGGGCTGGCAAAGCCGTGGGAGACCAGGCAGCCAAAAGCGACGCCGTGGAAAAAGGACTAAAGGAAAGGAGAACGGGAAGTCCTGTTAAAAGGCGGCAACGCAACAAAAGCCCAGATACAAACTGGAGTATGGCAAAGGATGCTCTGTGCTATGTTGCCGTCTTAGTAAACTACCTCGTTTGCCGTAAATTAGGTGAAGATGGTAGCTGCAGTTGGAAGGAGCTCGTTCCAAGGATGCTGTTTAGTTACTGAAGTATCGGTAAAGCAATTATCACCGTCCCTTCCCCCACAAAAGACGTCACCAGGTACAGCTTCAGTCCCCATGGCATGTTTTGGAAGAAGCGCTGGGAAAGTCTTTCCAAATTGGTGCTCGGGTTAGGGTTGGCTGTACGTCAGCGTTTGATGGACCAATTCCGAGGAGGACCAACCATTGTCGAGTACAATGCGCCCAAGATATGGAAGCTATTTCTGTTCAGCAAAAGAGCAACAAGAATATTGTGGGGTGCGGTGTCCGCATCCGGCAGAGTGGATGGCATGTCGGGAGCGGCCGAGGTGAGCTTGAAGCTTGGACCATTGGTGTTGTCGACAGCATCGACGACATGGCCTCGATCAGGAGGAGCTCGTTGGAGAATGCCTGATTTTTGAGGGGGTGGTTTTCAGGGAAGGAATTTCGGTGAGCCGACCTTAGCATATTCCGCTGCTTGAAGGTCTGAAGTTGCGGCCGAATTCGTCACCTTTTTTTGCACCCATCCATAAGCGTCCTCATGTGCTGCCGGTGGCCTTCACTTCGCTCGCTGTCGAGTACTTTTTTGTCAATAAGCCATCCGAGAATCAGCAATTATAGAAGCTTACAGAGGATTCAAATACCATGCCTCAAGCATGCTGACATGGAGCAGGCCACCTTGGTCACTGGCGACATCCTCCTGACTCTCTTCTCCGACATCCGGATATGGGTTGGTCCATTCAACCTCCTTCCAGTCGGAGCCAACCTATTCCGGCCAGTTGCAGAACTTGATAAAAATGTGACTAACTAAGCTTACAGGCTTCAGTTTCTCTTCCGGACTTTCTTTCGCGACAGATTTGGCACCGCCTCGAAAATTTCAGAGACCGTGGGCCACTGGTAACAGCTTATCTGCCACGTTGTCGACAAAAATGGAACTGTTACATGAACCACAGGCCCAAAAAATGAGAGATAGTTGATAGGCCTTCGGGATGGCTTACAGACCTATTTCCTATTTCTCAACACCTTTCAATATCTTTCAAGGTCTTTGTTTGTAGCTAGTAGTCTCTACTCTTTCGACCACAGCATGCCTACCTACTCATGAATGCGGAAGCTGTCGGAAACCATGAGAGACATTCCGCTCATCCTGGCTCTCACAACCGAGGAGCACCGCGCGGACTTGTCTTGAGCTGTCGCTGGCCCTCCTGAGAGACAACACATTATCCGGTCGTCAAGGTGTGCTACTGGGGTCTAGCCCAGCATCAGTCCGGAATTGGAACGAGGGTAGGTAAACATGGAGTTCTTTGTTCTCAGCCTCACCAATGTGGTATCTTGTTTACGCTTCCGGGCACACATCATCACCAAGACTTGGAGTGCTCCTTTGTTTGTGCTGGCATCCTCGCCTGATGATGCACTTGGTCATGGCATCGAATAGCCATTGCTTATAGCCCAATCCTTCCCCTGAAGGTCTCATGGTTCCGGGGTTTCTCTTGCATCATCACGAGTGTCCTTCATTGCCAGTCGCTCGAACAGCTTCGTCACTTCATTCGCTTGTTAACGCCAGCAGTCAATCGCTCTAATCCTTACTCAAACCATTTGCCATTCTACCATCACCGCCAAAATGAAATTCTTCTCTCTCCTCGGTGCTTTTATGGCCTCCGCCCTCGCCGCCGCCGGCCGTCCCGAGTCAGAAACCACCACTACCACTCCTACCAAGCCCACCTACACATATACCAAGATTACCACCACCCACACCTGGACCAAACCCACCGAGACTGAGACCAAGGTTTACGTCAAGCCCTCTGTCCAGGTTTACACCGAGACCGAGTATCACACCAGGCACCACCACACCAGGCAGACTGTCGTCTCTATACAGTCGGTTCACACGCCGTATACCAAGCCGCATCATCACACGAATAGTGTGACGGTCATTGGGACAAAGACCTATCCTGTGTATGTGCCTACTGAGACACCTGCTGCTACTGCTGGAGCGGCTGGGAAACAGGCGGTGGGGGCTATGGTTGTGCTCGGGGGCGTGGCTGCTTTTTTGCTTTAGTTTGATGGTGAGGGGTGGGCAATGTGCAATGCCTAAGGGGTTTTTGTCTAATTCGTTTGTGGTGCTTGGTCAAGGGCTTGTTTTGATGGGCTGGGCTGGGCTTTGAGCGATAGATGAAATTTCAAAGAACCCGGTGAAAGTCACTATATAATTGGCTTGGCTTCTTCGGAACAACAGGGGTCTACTGGGATCAGAACAGCAAACTGTTGACCACACCACATCAAAGAATCCAGACTGTGAACTGATCTGCCAAGTTCATTCCACTGTTAGAGGTGTGTTAGGGTCCAATAGAATCTGGTTGAGACAAGGCCACCGCACCTTTTTTTCCAACACTGAACAACACCAGACCAAGCCACAACCAGGGACTCAACCCGGCCGCAATACTTGATTCCCCTTCTTTGGCAACTACTTCCGTGGCGTGGTAGTATAGCGGTCTTTACACTCCCGAGTTTGAGCAAGAACCCAGGTTCGACTCCTGACCCGTCACACAGCGTTTGCCTCTTTTCCAGCGTTTGCTTTTCTTTTTGTTGCTCACTATTACCACACCTATCTTCTCCCCCGTCCATTCAACACTTTCACTCCTTCTTCTCCGCTAACCCAAGCCTCTCCACAAACCCCACCTCCTCCTCCCACTCCCGCTGATACCTCCTCAACCTCTCCGTCCTCTCTACCGCTATCCTTTTTCCTTCGGGGGTTTTCATCATTGACTCAAGCTTTACAAGCTTCTCCTCGATGTGATCGACGCTCGCCTGGAGAGAGCGTGAGCGTTTGGCCCCGCCAAAGGTGAACATGCGAGCCAGGCCTACTGCTCCTAGAGCGTCCAACCTGTCCGCATCCTGAACGACACCGAGTTCGGAGTACTTTGCCAGAACCTCCTGCACCTTTTCTGGATTCTTCACTTCGCCGGAGTAGGAGACTGCGAGGCAGATTTCTTGGACTTTTTGGGCGAGGGTTTCTTCACAACCAAACCTACGTAAAACGGAGGATATGAGAGTGGAGGGGTCCTCGCCGGGCTGGATGTACCTGAGGGGTGTTAGAGGGGGGTTTTTTTAAGGAAAAAAAAAAGGGAGGAGGGAGGGGGGAGAGGACAGACTTGCGGTCGCCGACGTCGTGGAGGAGGGCGCAGAGGTGGATTGTTTTTAGGTCTAGGGGGGGTTGAACGGAGGGGGATTGGGAGTAGATGTGGTGGGAGAGGGAGAGGACGCGTTGGATGTCTGGGGCAAGTTTGTTAGCATTATTGCGGAGGAGTTGAATTCAGCATGGGATAGAACATGTGCATACGGTCGAAGTCATGAGAGGAGTCGTAGTTTTTCATGTAGTCTTTTACGTAGGAGGTTACGGAGGCGATGAGGGGGCTGTTGAGGAGGGCGTCCATTTTGGTTGTCTCGAGAAGGTGGTGAAAATTGGTGAAGAGAGCGAGATGTAGGGAACGAATGATGTCAAGAATCAGTTATGATGCCGATTCTGATGATGTTCAAGTTTTTGATGTTTGAGACATCAAAATGAGAGATGAGCAGTTGGTCAGTGAGTCATGAAAAAACAGTGGGGCAATCAGGCAGCAACTCTAATCAACGACGACACAGATCAAAAATGAAGGTATTCATATCGGGCAGAGCCCGGTGTTGGCCACCCGATTAGGAAGTTTATTGGTTGACGATAGAATCTTCTATTGCTGTAAGTACACAACATTCGCAGAGAAAACTCGAGCCTGACAGCCTTCCCGCTTGCTCGGTCCAAGGAGTAAAATCCGAAGGACAGAGAGGCGAGAAAATCAGTTCAAGGAAAAGGGGTGCCCCTGAGTCCATGGCCGGCCAACCAAAGATTTCGGAGATGCTGAAGCTGACGTCTCCCTCGGCCACAAGAACGGAGTCGGATATCGATGATGAGGAGAAAGCCCCCACCGGCGGTAAAGACAGGAACGATGCGGAGCTGCGGCGGCTATTCTGCACACGGACGGCCCATCGGCACATCATCTCTTGCAGCTCGATATCACATTCTTACGTCCAGAAATCCATCGTCTCTGCTGTGAAGATGTGACCATAATGCTTCATACCCGCCAATGCTAGGTTGCTACTGCTGAGCTAGAAGCTAAGCTGATTGCTTGCATGCATTAGCTCTGTTCGTCTGGGTATTATACGCAATACACGCGAAGATGAGCGCTTTTGCCGGAGACAAGCTCGACAAGCGCAAGCGAGCAGATCCATAGAGACAGATATCGGATGAAGGCGCCTTGGGAGTCGGCAGTCGGCTTCCATGGCCGTCTTTCCATGACCGTTCCCCATCAGGTAGTGATGCACCGTTGCGGCGGCGTGCTCGATAGTGGAATTGTCCGACTGAACCCAGAGCCACAGGATCACGGCTTCCAGCATGCTTCTTGTCCGATCTTGCCATGCACCTTCAGCTCAGCTTTGCGACCGCAGTAATTTATCCGCACGTCCCACTGCGAGAAGCCAGACTATCGGCCCAATCCGCGACCACCTCTCTCCACAACTTAACAGCCACCTACTGCAAAGATTGTCCTCGTGCTTTACAGCCTGCAGCGAGATGCATACAGAGGGTAGTATCTGACTTTGGATAGAGCCGAGCTGCTCCTCTGGCAAGCTCCACGATCAATATCAAAGATGTCGATATGCCTTGACATCAGCGTCAATGCTCTGTGGGGGAGGACAGATCCTTCAATCGAAGTCCAGCCTCTCCACTCTCAACGGTTGATTCTCGAAAGGGGCAGCCACTCACAAATTGTCCTGAGGGCTGATGAGATGCCCGCCCGCATCATGCACCGCGCAGGTTTACGGGCAGCGACAGTGTCGATTATTGGCCAACTCTGCCGTCGTCCGCATGAGCTGTGTGTGATTCGGAAATATAACACCTGATTGGTCAGGGCTGACAAGGATTTAGACGCCCAACCATTCCCAAAGCTGACTAGTGTTGGTGATTGACAGAGCGCGGGGCATTTTGCTCTCTGTCCCTCAGTGAATTCCCAAAAAAGATTGCCATCACCACCGACAACGTCCTGCTAGTGTTAGCCGCCCACAGTGCAGTAGCACTCTGCGCTCTCCCTGCTAACGTGACAGACCAGGATCGAGCTGGGTGATATCGACTCTGGACACAGCAGCAGGCCTTGTCCTGCCTCTATCCGCCAATGTGAGCTCTGATTGGCTTCGGCCCTCCATCGACGACTCGGCCGGCAATCTGTAGTGCTCTCTGGGGGCCATGCGCCCATGCTGTGGTCCCTCGACTGGGCCGGTGGATGCTTGTCCCGCCCATCCTCCCTTTGTTTGTGTCTCCCTCGTCCAACTGAGCGCCAAATGATATAAGGCTCTGGCCTCACCCCTCCTTTCCTGTCCTTCTTCTTCTCTTCTTCAGCAAGCCTTCAAAAAAACTAAACCAGTTTTTCTTTTCCCTCCTCCCCCTTTCTTTACCCTCCCCCTCTACACGGAGCTGTGCTCTGTTAATTCAACTAATACACAAAAAATCAAAATATTGTAGCTTTGCTGGTCCTAGCTACTCCCTAATCGTCACCTCCGCCAATACCCTCAAAAACAACTACTGGTTTACTTGCTCGCCTCGCCTTTACAACGCGAAGCTATTTTTTCTCGGGACGGTTTAATTATCAGCATCTCGTGTTTATTTCAGCCTCATATTCAAAATGTCCGCCATTCAGCTTTCATTCAACCTCCGTGTTTCCTCCGGTGTCAAGACCGTACATCTCCTCGGCTCCTGGGACAACTACTCTGGCCAACTCCCCCTCTCCAAGGACAAGACCTCCTCGAAGTCCGGAACATGGAAGGGCACCTTCCGCTTCCAGCCCACCACACTTCAGGCCGGCCAAAGATACTGGTACTACTACATGATCGATGGGTACCACGTCTCGCACAACCCCTCCGAGGAGTCCACCGTTGAGCCCACCACTGGCCGTGCCCTCAACATTCTTGACGTCCCCAAGTCTTCCTCCAAGTCTTCCTCTTCCAGCAAGTCCTCGTCCCGCAAGTCGTCCTCGCGCCACTCCGTCAGCTCCGACATCCCCAAGGGTCGCCCCCTCTCCATGTCCCAGATCAAGGCTCCCAAGCCCGTAGCTCCCCACGCTACCCGCCACATCTTGGACGGCGACTTTGATGAGGATGAGCTCTCCAGCCATTTTGCCGCCACCGGCATCTACGACTACGACGCCGAGGACATCATCACCGACTTTGGCGCTTCTGTTTCCCCAGTGTCCTCCGTCGGCTCCTCGCTCTCGTACCGCTCTGACAACTCGTCGTCGTCGTCCGGCTACAGCACCCCATCCTCGGACTGCTCCTCGTGCACCTGCGAGCGCTACGGCATCACCCGCAAGGGTGAGCGTGTCCGTCTCGACTGCGGCGGCTCCCGCTGCGGGTACGAGGATTCGTGCTCCTCTTCTGAGGATGAGCAAGAGTACGTTGAGCGCAGCTCCCGCCGCAACGGCATCGTCGTCCGCCGATAAATGTCCGCGACAACTGCCTAGGGCTAGGCTTGCTGCTTTTTTTACTCTTTTCGATGGAATACAAGGACTTGATGGATGTTGCCTTAATAAGACCTTGGCGTTGATTTTTCCGCTTTGAGTCGGCACTCCCAACCAGGATCCCTCCACACCAACACCAAAACACGAGGCTTATTCGCTGTCGTTAACATCCGCGTCCCTCACTTCTGAGGACCTGATGATTAATGACTTAATGAAAAGCTGTACGCTCACTTTGTTTGATGCTGTTTGTTGAAATACACATACAAGCTCTCACACAACACCGATGCCCTCCCCCTCCCTGGAACCCGGCGCTCTGACTGGCTCAGATTGTCTGCGTGTGATATCCGGGAGGACGGGTAGGCCAAGCACCACTTAATTGTGTGATGCTGCCACCCCCCTCGAGATTTAGTATCTCTTGCGTTCCTTACCGCTTTCGTCAATGGTCAGAGTATCAATTTCTATTCTTTCTCTCCTGGTGGGAGCAAGAGCAGGGGTTTGGTCTAGCTCTGACACAATAATAACAAGCATACCTAGCTTGTGGGGATGGGATATGAAGCAGACAATTTGGCAATGTATGGCATCTGGGATGGGAACTGTCCTGGAGCAAGCTGTTAACACTCATGTTTGAGACCTTCATTGTGTATTCTTATGGCAGTCAGATATCTCTTCATCTCTGGATACTTTGGAGATTGGAGAGGTGGGAATTTGTCACTGCTTCCCGGGTTTTTAGCATAACACAAGACAAGATAGCAGGTTGGATGACGGTTGAATCTAGCTTGTTTCACTTGATGAACACCACATACTGAACTTCCCTTTGCCTTTATGTGTGGCTGGCTTGTTATTGTGGAAATAGCCTACGACATCTGTTTTGTGGGCACTGACTCTCCGAGAAAATGAGCCCCCGGTTCGTAGGCAGCGTTTACATCGAGGAACCTGTCCTTCTAGGTTTCGAGAGCTCGGATTAATGGCATTTTAAAGCTCAGACTGACAACAACCTTCCTTGAAGACTCCACTGCCCAGATCAATTATAGACGATGATCAGATAACGGAATTCCGCTAATTGGGCTAAGCGATCGTGAGGTAGTGGCCAGCAGTAGGTATCCGGAGCAAAGCAGTTCTTACTAACACTACATCCAAAGTTTTGCTTCTTCGACCGTCTCCCGTCCTTCTCCGCAGCTGCAATAGGGTGTGGGTACCCCTGGGACTTTTTGTTTAAACAGGACGTCCCATAGACCTATTACTCCGGTACGGGCCTGCACTAATAGGGAGCTTTGGGCTTTAGTAAGGTTGCTGTGTTTCTTCAGCACCTGATCGGTGAACAGTAGGCCCGGTGGCTCTTCGTTTGCCATCCTTGGTGTCCGGCCCTCGGTTTGCTTTTTCCATCGCTTCCTCTGCTTCTTTTGCTCCCCTTGCTCCCCTTGCTTTCCTTGTTCTCCTTTCCAAGGGCTTCCCTGAAGACAACGGCCTGCCCGGCCCCCCTTCTTGTCTTTGGTTTTGGCTGACCCACTGGTCGATAGTTACGGCAGCTTTTTCGATAGCCGTAGGTTCTTGTGGATGTAGAGGTTTTCGGCCTGGCCTGCGCCTCTGAAACCGTTTGTATATTCTATTGCAAGCCTCCTGTATCAGCGATTCTGGTGGCTATTTTGGTGCATCTGCGCCTCTCTCAGTGTATAAGCACCGGTTCTGTAGCCGGTTTTCGAAGTCTGCCAGTCTTTTGTTGAGGTATAGGCCCGGTGGTGGCACCCAGGTCTCGGCTTCAAGGTTTCTGATCGGTGTGGCTTTATATGCTCCTGCTATTATCCTGAGGTGCTTTGACTGGGCTTTTGCCAATCTCCTCGCTAGGCCCTGTGGCTGGCCTCCAGTTGTGGTGGGCTGGTGGTAATTGCTAGCTCCGTATGCGATAGCGCTTCGAATACACTTGGTGTAGATCTCCCTGGCTCTGATCAGGCCTGGGCCCCATGTTTTAGCAGCAATCCTGGATAAGGCGAAGTCTTGGGTCTTCAGTTTTTCAATACTTTGGTTTCGTAAGCTCTCCAGTTGAGTCCCCAGTCAAGCCATATACCTAGGAATCTGGCATGAGGCTTCGGTTTAACCTCTGTACTGCCTTGTCCTCCGTCCTGGCCGGTTTGTTGTGCTAGATGTGAGGTTTATTACTGTGAGGATGGGGGGATAACTAACATTTGATGTAATGATAGCCTCGCTATTTTGAGATCAAATTCTTGTCGCTGTCCTGTTCCGTGTTTATCTTTCCTTGCAACATTGTCTTTGATGTCTGAGATGACTTTTTTTATTTTTCCAAAAAAAAAGAACTCCTCTTACCTCAAAGCCCCTCTCCTAAATGCAGTCCACCATCTGGAAGGCAATGAAGGTAACTATTTAAACAAAACTGTTTTGGTGAGTTTAGGTAGCCTGCCTATCCTGCACATGGAGTTGGCGTTAGCCGGCAAAGGAAACCAACGGACTCGGAAATAGGCTTCTCCATGGTGATTGCCTGAATGTCTTTCCGATGTGACGATAAATGGCGGACCACAGAAACTGAAGGGGTATGGCCGGTGATACTGAGCATACGGGTACAAAGCTGAGGTCACGATATGGAGAAACGTGGGTCTTGTATGCCGTGGGTCTTGTCGACGTTCGATTTCTGTCTAGATATTATCAGCTACAAAGAATTGGGTTTCTTGTGTATCAACGGAAAGGTCTAAAGCAAGTAAACCTAAAGCCTCCCAGAAAGGACGACTGGAAAAGTCTTGGACAGACCCAAGACCTGGACGGACGCGCTATATCAGACTAACGTCAGCCCGGACAGGTCCATGACAGAAACCAGATCCCCTCTTTAGACAGCCAACCACACATAACCAACACCCTCCATCCCTCACTCAACCACCATACTCTCGCCCGGTAAGATTGCCCTACCACAATCACACCCATCCCCACTCCAGCATCCCCCAACAGTCTACAACTCAAGTTCCCATCAGAGCTGGAGACACCCGCTACATACCTATGTTAATCTCCCTTCCCTTACCCACCAGTCAACATGAACGAGTCAACATCCGGCTATCACACCACACTCCGAGGTTGGACTGGACACTGTGTTGGACGACCTGGTCCACCCCCCGGGCAAACAGCAGTAATTATATTGCCTGTTTACCCGCGCGCCGAAGCGAGACGAGCCTTGAAATGAAATGCTGTGATAACGATGGCAAACGAACCCGGATGAAGATGCTGCATCGTCGAGCGTCTCTCTCAGCGCCGGGGGACGGACCGTGTTCGTCTCTAGGTGCAAAAGCCTACTACAATTACCGGACCGTCCGACCGGCGCTTAACCTATTGCCGCGTCGGCAGGCGCACGCCCACTGTCCATCTTGCCTTGAGATGGCGAGGGCAGCAAAGGGAAGACGTAATCGATCACTCGCTCGATTCCACCACGAGCCCGGAAATGACAGGAGGTTGAAGTTGGCTCAAAAAGGGAGAGGTTGAAAAGCTCTTTGAGATGGCCAAGAGAGAAGAGTACGTCTTGTGGGAAGATGTTTCTGTCGATGTCCATGATGTGGGTGACATCCAAGTGAGTGACATGCAGATGTGGCGAATAGGGGTCGAAAGCAAAGGCGAAGCAAGCCAGGGGGACGTGATGATTCTCTCAATCTACTTGTTTGGGGGGGGGGGGGTGAGTGGAGTTTTGATGATCCGCCGTGTGGGTACAGGGTAGGTCAGTTCGTGGCATGACAGATGTTGTTGAATCCATAGCGTGAATAGAGATGGACATCACCATGATGGCGGGCTTGGTCCACAGTCTTCATGAAAGACAGGACACGATGGCAAGAGAGGTGTGGCTGACTGGGTGATGGATAGAAGGATGACTGGACAGTTGGCAAGATGATGATGGTGATAACATCTTGAAAAGTCGTGTATAAGTATTCTAGAAATCAAGTGAAAAGATAAAAGAACAGAGTCAAAGGGGTGCTGTTCCGGGTAACAGTGTATGTCAATAACCGGTGGGTGTATTGTTCTTATGTACCGTCCCCAAACTCCTACCTATCTTGATGCCAAAAAGAAATCCAACTATGCTATGGTAGGGTATCATCTCCCCTTCTAAATATCACTGCTCCCATTCCCCATCAGGTCTTCACCTAACCTCGACCTCCTTCCTCTGCACCCCCTGCCCATCAGGCTTTAGCGTCCTCCTCCCAGTGGTGACATCCCTCCTACTCACGCAGCAGCACCCCATACCACTGTGCACTGCAAACCCAACAATCCCAAACCCGGCCGCCAGCCACATGAAAACAAACATCTTTGTGCCCACGTACGACTTGATATTCAGCTCCTTCTGTGCTTCCGCCGCATATTTGAAGACCAGACTGATGACGGTGCCCACTATGCTCGCCGCCACCACCAGAATCATGTTAATGAACGCGCCGATGGACAACGGCAAGCTCCACCACTTGGATTTCGTGGCGATTGGCGATAGGAAAATGTAAAGGAATGTCAGAATGGCGGATGTAAGAAAGAAGCCGAACATGATCTGGCTGGTGATTTGCAGGATGGAGAGGATGGTGATGATTTCGGTGGGCAGGGCGATGGTAGCTCCCGCCAAAAGTTCGGACATGAGGATCTCAACGGGGTTGAACCAGTAGAGGGTTTCGGGTTTGGAGCAGAAGGTAATTCCTCTAAGTTGCGTGTTAATGGGACGATACTTACAATACGACAAATGCTCCAGACGGGAGGGAAATGCGCAAAAATACAGGGGGCTTACTCATTGATGTAGCCTTCACAGAAATTCCACAGCCCGACTTGGTAGAAATCGTGAAGGCCGATAGATTGGGCAATGGAGTTGATCAGCCTAGCATTGGGAACACTCAGAGGGATGATATCTGAGAGGTCTAGTTTGAAGAAGTAAATGTCGGACAGCACAGCTCGGGGATATGTGTTGCCGATTAAGACCTGCATTCATGTTAATGAGGTATTCAAAGAGCAGAGAATGGCTTTCAGATCATGGTGACAACATACCAGTACCAGAAACACCCATGAGATGAGATATGCAATAGAGGCTGTCAAAGCAAAGATGCGCCGGGTTTTTGTTACCCGCCTCAGTGTCTCTTGCGGAATGGTATCGCTCCCAGTCTGATAGTCTGGCCGTGAAGTCGGCGTTGAGGGCCCTGTCGATGCATGCTTCTCGCTGGTGGGTGTGGTTGTGTTCCTTTTTCGAGGCCTCAGGATCGATGGGAGACCCATTGTTGCTGGTATTGACAGACACTTGGGTAAGAAGAGGTGAGCTGAGAGGCTAAGTTAGGCCTGCACTGGGTGAGAGGCGATTAAACTCGGCCCAGATGAGATGCGGTCATCAGGGTTCTTGGTTCTCGGGATACCGGCTCCACGAGGATTCGACAGATTTCCACGAGAGATCCAGCGATCGAGGTTATGACAGGAAAAGAAAGAAAAAAAAAAGATGGTGAGCTACACCAAGAAAATTAAAGATCGCCAGGCAGGAAGAATGATTAAAGCAAACAATGATGTCGTTTAAAGAATGGGTTGCCAAGGAATAGCGGAGGGAGGGCGGTGCAGCTACGCGCGTCGGGGGTCCAGTCCGGCGGGTGGGGTTTATTGCTCCTGGTCCGTCCAGGCGTCAATTGGATGCCGGCCCCTGAATTCGATGTTGCTGGAAATATGTACAATTCAAGCGGTGAGATATCAGCCCAACCGACTGTTTTTCTTGCTCTGCTGTCAACGCAGTCAATCAGTGATAGCAACGTGCAATATAGCTCGTCATACCACGTCTCTAGCCTAGAGAAAATGTCTTGATTTCCAAGAGAAAAGAAGAGCGGCAGTCAATCAGAATCTGAGGCTCGAGACCAGCCTGTCGATCCAGCCTTGGCAGAAACACTGGACCGTTGCCGAGAGCCGCTAGCTTTGGCGACGTCATCGCGCTTGAGAGCTGTCATAGGCAAGAAAGACACTGACAGGAAGCAGAGAACCAATGCACAAATGACAAGCGATTAACAGCAAGAATATTTAGACGACCTCGCTCTGAAGTTGAAACAAAAATCGAGGTAAACGCGCGCGGCCAGCAGTCGACAAATGAACAGCTCGTGTTGTTTCGTTGCAGGGACTGACCCTCGATAATCACTGGGGGTTGCAAGGGTCTCCGGGCTCTCGGCTCTGACTTGGCTCCCCACTGCGCTGCGGCGGTGCCAACATCCCTGTTTAAGGCTGCTGGCTTTCCAGATCGGGACCCACGGCAAGGAGCAGGACGGCATGCTTTAGGTTTTAAAGCTTCCTCTCAGTGTCCTCCAATATTTTTAGGGTTCAGGAAACACAACGACAATGCCGTTGAAACGCTTCACCCGTCTGCTCTGGGCAACGTCCCTCGGCATTAGCCTCGTCACCGGCCAGAGCATCGAGCAGGAAACAGAAGAGGCCATCACTTATCTGACTGGCACAAAGAGCGGTACACTCCCACTCAACGGTGCCACTCCTACCGGAACCTACCAAACCTTTAGCTCCAAGATCACCCTTGCCACGACTTCCCTTCCAACGTCTTTGGGCGTTCTCACAGCAAATTACACCGAGAGCCCAGAAACAGTAACCACCCTCACCGGCTCCGTCACCTCTTCCGTCACCACTACCACAAATGGCACTGCATCCTCAACAGTGTCCACCCCACCTCGACCAACGAACACACGCCCTTGCAACAATTACCCCGAGCTTTGTGAGCGCAAATACAGCAACATTACAGAAGTCGGATGCCACAACTCGCCGTTCGTTCGCGACGGCTCGGCCGCTGCCAACCAGCAGTATAACGTCACCGACCAGCTCAACGATGGCATCCGCTTCCTCCAGGGACAGATCCAGTTCCCCGTAAACGGCACCCAGCCACACTTCTGCCATACTTCCTGCGATCTATTTGACGCCGGCCCCATCACGGACTGGCTAGGCAAGGTCAGAGAATGGGTATCCGCCCACCCCTACGATGTCGTTACCATCTTGCTAGGTAACGGCAATTACTCGAACCCCGACTTGTACGTTCCCTGGATCGAGCGAAGTGGCATCTTGCAGTACATCTACACCCCTCCCGTCATCCCAATGGCGCTGGATGACTGGCCTACACTGGCCCAGATGATTCTCACCGGGCAGAGAGTGGTGATGTTCTTGGACTACAACGCCAACGCCACTGCTTATCCCTGGTTACAAGACGAGTTCTCGGCCATGTGGGAGACGCCCTTCGACCCGCTCGACGATACTTTCCCCTGCACCGTCCAACGCCCACCAGACCTACCAGAAGACCAGGCGAAGAATAGGCTCTACCTCATGAACCACAACCTCAACGCCGAGGTGTCGTTGTTAGGGCAGTCGATCCTGGTGCCAGCGGTCAGTGCGTTGAACACCACTAACGCGGCGTCTGGAAAAGGCAGTCTAGGTATGGCAGCGGCCAACTGCCGGGATCAGTGGACACGGCCGCCGAATGTCCTAAATGTGGACTATTATAACTATGGCGATTATCCAGGCAGCGTCTTTGAGGTGGCGGCAAGGATGAACAACGTGACGTTTGTCAAGAGGCCTTGCTGTGGCAGCACAAGTGCTGGCTTCAGGAGTATTCAAGGAGCAGGACGAGGACTAGGCTTGGGAGTGGTGCTTGGATGGGGTGTTTGGATGTTGGTTGGATGACTTGAGGGATGATTTTGGTTTTGGTTTTTGACAATTGAGCATTGCGCGGCGTTGGGAAAAAATTTGGCTTTTATATACACATGCACCATACATATTGTTAGACCAATGGAGATTGAAGGTTAGGTGGCATAGGGGAAGCTTTGGGCCGGTATATCAAGCCTTTAGATGTCTGAAATTTGAAGAGAGGTCTTGGATGTCGCGTTTAGCACACATTTGTCGCCTCTCTACTTCTTCGTATTGCGCTCTTCTTTCCATGCAGCAATCAGCTCGAGGCCATACAACACACTGAACGCCAACCACACTCCACGAGACCTCACAATAGCCACAGCCCCTCCCAATTTGGGCAACAGCGTTTTCCTCTCACTCGAATAAAGCCATGGATGGCCCTCCATTCGGGGATTTGGCCTCAACGAGCAGAGATGCCGTCTTGTTTTGGCCACGGAAAACTACCAGTTGCCACACGCCCGTCGTGGTCTGGTCTTTGCTCTTGGTTGGAAGGCGGCTCTGCTTAGAGGGTCTTTTAAAGGGGGTGGGTTAGTGGTATGGTGAGCGGTGTTAGTCTCGTCTCCTGGGTCAGCTTTGTCAGTTTATCAACAGGGATGGCTTCAAGTTGATGAAGTGAGCATGAAGTACGAACAATAGGGGTTAAAGGAGAACCAGGATGGGGATGGTGGGCTGAATAGACCTTATAGGGATTGTCCGATCATACTTCATTTTTGTTTAAACCATATCCTTCCAGGTTTGCCCTGAGTGTTGAAGTACTCTGGTGGGTAGTTACTGCTGTACTCTTGTATATCAATAGCACAAGATCTCTTGCAACATACTCATTCATAAAGCCATCTCTCCAGATACACTGTAAGTGCTGGTTTCTCGACATAGTAAATTTGAGGCTGAAATTCCTGGTGTGGAAGGAACGACCTCCAGAGTTTCGTGAAAAGGCGATCACTAGGTTTCCCGGGGAAAGAGCGACCACCATGTTTGGCGGAAAGAGCTACCACCAGGTTTCCGTGGAAAGAACGACTATCGGCATTTTCTGGAAGGAACCATCATCAGAATTTTTCGCTTATCAAATCTTTCTCCGGTAATCGAGAGCTTGACTGCAGACGTCCGGCTCAGCATTCCCTTCTTCATCTCTGGCAACATCGCAAGCGTCAGCACCACCAGCCTGGTCAGACCGGAACTACAACACGCTCTAAACCATGGCCGAGAGAAGCATAAATCGAAACCACGCTCGGATCAAAGCCTCACAGAACATCCTCACGTCTCTATCACCAGCAGTGCCGTTCCGCCTATGCGCAGCCTCGTTCACCTCGTTGGTGGAACTGTTGGATGAATGAGACAAGAAGGGACGAGCAAGTTTCGTCATCCACTTCAAACGCTAAACGTCTGGATCTCGCACTGAGATCATACGAAGATTTCGACCATGACCTGCGATCATGCGATTTTAAAATGGACCGCGATATCCTAGCTGTCTTTGAGCGACTTCTGACTTTTGTTCGGACACAGATCAACCTGACAAAAAAAAAACATAAGCTCAGAATGGAGGAAGAGCACCTTGAATGCTCTATGATGGAGGCGCCAGCTGAATTGGAGGAATCCGAAGCCTACACCCAGAACCTACGGGTGACAGATTGGGATCCAGACGCATATGGCCACGAGGAACGCCATATCCTAGTGTACATGGATACCGTCAACGATATCTTGGAGAAGGAAGAGAAGGGAGAGGAGGAAAAGAAGGGGAAAGGGGAGTCGAGGAACACCAGAATCAAAGTTGCGAAGAATCTGCTTATTAGGTGGAGGATTGCCTACGCCACGAAAGTGCTTGTTTCTGACAAGGTTTTTCTCTTTCTGCCACGGCTTGAATGGAGGAGTTTACAGGGCTGGGTTTGGGACAGGAAGTATCGCCGAGGGTTCACAAGTTGAAAGAAAGTTTTTTTTATTAAAAAAAAACCAAAAAAACCCCCAGATTAGCTTTTTCTCAGCCCAAAGATTTACCACAACGTGCTGCCTCTTCTCCTACCTCTTCTTTCCAAATTTTCTTCACACATACATCCATACATAAATGACTGTCAGCTATTATGTGCCGTCTTTGCAACCGCCTTCTCATTGACAACTACCCAATCTAGTTCAGCAACGACCAACTTTCCGCAACCTGCCACCATGATGGGTGACCCTCTCTCCAATCGCTACGGTGTTTTGCCACCTCGCCATGTCGTCCAGGCTTTTGTCGACGATCTGAATCCAGTCCTGGAGGACAACATGGACAACCTTACCAATAACTCAGACAGCCACAACACTGCCTCTGGGTACAGCCTCATGAACCACTTCAGCGACATGAGCAGCGCCGTCGGTAGTTTCTTATCCGAAATGACAGAGACTAGCACAGAGAACAACACTGGCCCTCTCGACCGGATCAACGATGTCGCCGCTGATGTTGCCACCACCATCCGCGGCCTTTGGCCCACTCAGCCAGCAACCGATAGCCAACAAACCAGCCAGGCCAAACCCCTGAACGACGTCACCAACCTCATCAACAAGCTCTGGTCTTCCCAATCTTCTCTCAACTCCTCCTCCCCGGCCTACAATGTCACCAACACACAGATCATGGCCAAACTTACCGAGATCACCAAACGTCTCGATGTGTTGGAGGCCAATTCCAAGACACCACCCGCCTCCGAGAGTGAAGCCGTCACCAAAAAAGACGTGGCCAACATCATGGAGAGGATGGACAAGAGTTTGACCGTTCTGCACGAGAGGGTTACAGCTGTGAAATGGAAGTATGTTGATGGAGCGCAGAGGATGCGGCGCTACATGACAGAGAAATTCAACGAGATGAGTGAGCGCCTCGACGAGGACAAGATTGCAATGGAAAAGCGCTTCAACGCGCATATAGCTGCGATCCACGAGTGCTTCGACATGCATGATGCTACGCTGAATGAGCGCCTCGACAAGGACAAGCCCAAAATGAAGGTGAAGGAGGTGCACATCGACCAAGAACAGTCCAGGATGGGGGAGCACATAGCCTGGGGAAAAGCAGTGATAAGAGACGTCATGGACAGGATCAGGACCGGCGCCGCCGAACACCGTGCTGAGCAACTCAACAAAGCCGTTGACGAGGGCATTGCGGAGATGAAGGAGCCCGTCCGAGTACCCGGCCCCTTCTCAACAACAACACCACTGCCAGCAACAACCCCCTCCTCCTCATCCCCATCCAGCCCTTTCACCGGCAACACTTCTTCCAGCCCATACCTCCCCACCCCCGCGCAGCGCGATGCCCTTGGGCGAGAGATCCAGGAGGAACAGGCACCCAACCCCCCACCAGCCCCCCGCACCGTCTCGGGCAAATACAGACCAGCCTGGAGTAACGACTTCTCCCTACGGGATTCCACCGAGAATCACAGCCGGATAGAACCTATCCCAACCCCCCTACCTCAAGAGACCACACCGCCCCCGCCTCTCCCTGCAGAAGAAAATCTCGAGCCTGAGGAGATCGAGCATAATAAAACGTTTGGGTTTCAGGTCAACTCGAGGGTTACTCTGAGCGAGGAGCACTTGGAGGTGCTAAAGCGGAGGGATCCGGTGTGGTATGCCCTGCTCTGCTCGGTGAGGACGGCGGAGGCGGAGGTGGAGGAGCGGAGCGGGTTATGGGAGCGGGCGGTTGAGGCTGTTGAGGTTGAGAAAATCGAGGAAGAGGAGGAGGGTGATGAGGAAGAGGAGGAGGGTGATGAGGAAGAGGAGGAGGGTGATGAGGAAGAGGAGGAGGGTGATGAGGAAGAGGAGGAGCAGGAGGAGGAGCAAGAGGAGGAGGAAGTCGCCGGTGAGGAAGTTGCTGATGAAGGGGTGATGTTGGAGAAGGATTCCAGTGATGATGACTGGTGAGGAACTTCACTGTTGATTTTATGAGGAACGACGGTTTGGATAACTGAGGGTTAGGATAACTGAGGGTTAGGTGTCAAGGGTGGCAAAAGACTATGGACTGTGAAGGGATGGTGCTGCGACAGAAGGGGTGTTAGTTTGGACTGTTTAATGCTTTGTACGGTTGCTTTTATACACATTGGTTAGGTGCCGGGTGTGGTGGTTCGAGTGGGGGTAATGGCTTTGGTGGTTGGGATATTATTGATCGGGTTTGGTATCTTTGTTTACTCCAGATTCAACGTTGGGTTTCTGTTTTGGATTTTTGGCTTGGGCACACTATGGGTTGGGTTGCGTTTGGATTCTGTTTGGGCGCCTGCTTGGGACTCTGCTTTAGAGGCGCTTCAGGGCCTGCCCTGGATCAATGTCGGCTCAACAAGTCTGGATCACGACGTTGGTTGGACGTGCGCGGTGGCAATGCTCCTTGTTTAGCTTCGAGTGAGATCTTGAGCAAGATCTAAGAGCAAGCAAGGTCAGGCTTAGACTCATAGTATAAGTTTATAGAGAATGAATGGATGGTTCAGCGAGAAGTAAACAAACACCACTAGCCAAGTGAAGTCTGTAATATGATAGGTTCTTCTGTATCGTCCTGTGTTCCTGGCCAGATCGGCTCACAAAATCCGGGGATCGGTTATGACGTCTGCGGGGGAGGAGACGCCCCACAATTCTCGAGGCTTCCCCAAGTCTTGGCGTGTGCACGCGCGCATCTGCCTCGCTGAGCCGAGCCGAGGTTGATCTTGGGACCTCCCAGCCGAGCATCGTCGGTGGGGATCCTCCTGACAACAACCACTTGTCTTTAAGGAATTAACAAGCATTTTGTTCTTTTAACTATACACCACTGCTCTCTCTCTACCTTCACCTCTTATATCGCTACTACGAACCAGTCAATCTTCTCAGTCAATCTTTAAAGATTTCCTAGCCAAACGCCCAACATGTCTGCTCAAATTACCAAGGCCGAGGTTGCCCAGCACAAGGACGACAAGTCCATGTACATCATCATTGATGATGGCGTCTACGAGATTGCCAGTACGTCCCCTTCTCTGGGATTATACCACCAAAGTATCACAAAGCTAACGACGATATTCCAGAGTTTGTCGACGAGCACCCCGGCGGAGCCAAGATTCTCAAGCGCATGGCCGGCAAGGACGCGACGAAGCAGTTCTGGAAGTACCACTCCAAGGGCGTCATGGACAAGTGGGGCGCGAAGCTCAAGGTCGGCACACTGAAGGAGGAGGCGAAGCTCTAAATAACAACATAATATTATAACGATGCGTAGACGAGTTAGAGCAAGCGACTGATGGATACCATGAACGCGAGCCAGCGCGCAACAATGGCGAAACGATGGCGAAACGAAATAATAGCGGTCCCAATTTTTGGGGAATTTACAAGTATATATATATTACAACACCAACTTTAACAACGAGAAGGGAGCAATTGCCTCTTTTCAGGCTGTTCAGCTTGTGACGAGAATAAAATATCGATCGCCCGATCGATCAAGTCCCCTCCAGGAAAAGCCGAAAAGTAGAGTGTACTCCCCCCCTCCCCAAAAATAAAAAAAGATACCAGTTTCGATCACGAAACAGATAACGGCTCGATATCACAAGCCACACCAACTCTCTCCGATCCCAGTTTCTTCAGCTGTCACCCACGTTGTTGACCCCCAATTGTATTTCTTCTCTGACCCCCACTGGCAATTAACGTTGACCTGATCCCACACTCGCCGTTCCCCACCTTCACCTCTCCACATTTTCAACACCGGTTTTTTGAACTCAAACTGTCATCGATATCCATATCCCACGTCAAGCGCGCGGGGAGATGGGATTTTCTGGGAGAAATTTCCCCTCAAGTTACACAGTCACGATACACAGAGCCGAGACCTTGCTGGTTTCTAGAACTGAGAAGGATGTGCTGTCAATGCCCAAGACAAGACGAAACATGTGTGTTTAGCGGGAGTCCCATGAAACACGAGAAACACACGAGAATTTGTTCAAGACATGGCCATGGACATGGTTTTGAAAATAGGGAACCGATGGGAAGGTAGATAGATGTCTAGAAACTTTCGGGAGCCGGGAGATCGACCCCTTCAGAAGTCAAAGGTCATCAACCTCGCACACAAGCCAGAGAGACAGAGACATCCGAGACAATTTCGTGCTACAGAAACAGCCTTCGATGGTTCGAGACAGGAATTGAAAAATATTCCGCAGCTGCCGACGAGCCTTGGGGTTGCCTATCTGTCTATCTACCATTTCCCCTCCCGTCTTACTTCCGTTTCTCTGATGCCCGTTGAGATAAGGAATTTCCAAGATGCCGATGGCTACTGATATTGACCACCGATTAGGAAAAAGGGACCTGATAGAACGAACCCCCACGCTCTCTTCCCTTCTTGCAGATTGTGTAGTCTGGTTCAGCGCAACGCACAAGTACAACCTGTCGGTGTCGGTCCCTTCGGTGGGAAGAAGGAGGGGAGGGGGGGGCGGGGGGGGGGCACATCGCATCGGTCGGCATCGGCGTCAGGAAACAAAAGATGACACTCGACAGACCGAATCGACATCTTATACTTTTTTCAAGATCTTGTGTGGGTGAGACTGGGAGGTGGAGGTCCGGTGAGGGAGAGCCTCGGGTGAGGTGAGATTCCGAGGTTCCCGCTGCACGTATGCAAGATGCGCATGAGGCACATATGTTAAGGCCACAGCCGCGGCCGCCGTTGCGGTCTGCGCGTTATCCGATCGATCCTACCTACTCACAAAGACGTGTGGTGCCTACATTAGGGTATGTACGGTTAAAAGTAGGTGAGAAAAGGTGACGGTAGGGCTTGCAGATGCGCGGCTTACATACAGGCTTACATCCTTGGTACCTTTATCTTTTTAGCTACTTTGTGTGCTACGCTTGAAAGAGTCGCTGTCTTGAGCTGACAGGCTGGTATAAGATCACAGAACAGGTGGGAGAAAGTAAGACGGGGCATCAGGTATGCTAAGAGCGGACACCGAGCAGGTCGTGCGATCATCTGGGGCAAGTTCGTCGATAATCGTGCGATATCAGAATATTATCTTCCGGATGGGAGGCTGAAAAGTGCCGATACGAAATACGGAGATTGTTCGCGTTTCTTCTAGCTATGGCCAAGGTCTTGATCATTGGAGGGAGTTTGGTGTTACCTCTTAGACGGGCCGTTGTGAAGGTGGCTAGTTTGGACAGGTATCCTTCGGAGGATTGGAGGAGAAAAGTTGTCTTTTTGTCTGTCGTCGGTTGGGGTTGCGTAAGTCGATAGGATAGTCTTCAACAGGATTTCGCCTCTTTGAGAGCTACGATTGCGTTGATAGACACAGCTCAACCCTACTATTCACTGGTTGGTTCAACCTTTACCAACACCGACCATTCATCTTCGTAACTGCAGCCCGTCCTCTGTGATATGCTGGCCACCTACCTCTCACCAACTTTCAATAGCTCGTTGGTTTGTTCCACAGCTCATATTACCTTTCCCCGTATTCCCCAGGCTGCCCAGTCACTCCAAAAAGTTCCAGCGAAACACTCATTCGGTCTGGTCCCAGTCTTCGTCTGGTTTAGATTGGGTCTCGTGCAATGTGAACCCCATCCTCGTTGGTTGACTACCATCAACCTAAAAAGGCCCACAAACTCCCATTGGTGTCTCGGTTGTGCAAATTTGTCCAACCCCAGGTCTGAGCCTTGCCTCCCCCCAAGGATAGTAACCATCGACACCAATGGAATGAGAGTGAAGAGAGTGGGAAAAAAACCGAGTTTGCCGCTCACCGTTGCTGTCTGGTCGTGATTGTTAGTTTGTACACTACTCCTCTCGATAGCGCACATGCCCCGAATCTCATGCACAATCATCACTGTCACTTGTCGCCTTATCACAATCACATCACGCGGTAGGATCGATCAAACACATCTTGATAGGTAATAGTGTGTGTTAAGTTGAAGCTGTGTGTATTCGGACCAGTTAGTCTCTCCTTGGGGAATGATCCCCATCCTTGGTAGGGCTATGTAAATAATATGACCAAAGCCAAAAAAACAAAAAAAAAAAAAAAACAAAAAAAAAAAAACAATTATCCCCAGTTTAGTCGAAGGTCGACTTGATATCATTCCAAATTTTTGTTGATCCAACTCCATGCTTTGCTCACTTGAATAGCTTTGCTTGCTTCTCATAATCCCAAATATAATTCCAAGACCCAAGTTAATTGAAACGCCGTGTGTGTAATAGCAGACCGGATGGATGTGGGTAGAAGTGAAGTGTGGTGGTGGTGGTGGTGTACAAGGTTGTAGTAAAATATCCGCATCGGTCTGCTCATTCCTTAATGTTCCAAGAAACCATAACGCCATGCCCAGGATGTAAACGTGTGTGAAATGAAAAATGTTTAGCGGCGGATGGACGCAGGCCAGTGGTCCCTGTAGCCGATGGGCGACGGTGGGGGAGCGGCCGGGACAGAGTAGTCGTTTTCTTGGATGTGGTGGATGGGCGTCACAAGCTGGTTGGACTTTGACTGGAGGGTGGCATTGAGGCTGGCGAAGAGCTCTTGGGTGGTGATGAGGCCCAGAGGTTGGCGCGCGGCCGGGATGGGGATAGGAGTGGCGATCTGAGAGACAGGCATTTTGCTTGTGTTGTGTGTGTTTGTGAGGTAGCGGTTGAAGATCTTGGTAATAAAAGAGGATCTTGGTTGGGTAGTATGAAAGAGGTCTGGTGGTCTTGATATGGCGACTTGTTTGAAGGCAAGTGTGATGAGACAAGCGAGGGGCAGGAAGAGCAACCAAGCTTTGAGTATTAATGTGTTTTCTTGGAGATATTCTGTGTTGCTTGAGGCAGTGTAAGAAAAGAAACAGAGGAGCAGCTTGAGAGTCCTGAGACCAACGGAGTCTTTATGTAGCAGGCCCGGCCAGGGAAAAAGCAAGAGACCAGACCGACCCGGCCTTTGGACAGGGAGCAGGGGGGACAGGCAGACAGGGGGCCAGATTGATGAGAATTCTCGGGGCGGCCCCAGTGAGAACTGTGGAATTCTGGGGAAGGTGGGATGGCTCCCACGGCTCCGTGGATGTACCTTGTACTTTTCACAACCTAGAATGTCCAAAGAAATCCAAAAGGTCCGAGGTGTCTTGCAAGGGACGGGAACGGACATGTCAACCAGCCAGCAACAAAAAGCAAACACAAAAAAGGGAGAAGAATTTTTCCACCTCCAGCCTCTTCTCTAGCGGTCTGTTGTTTGTTTATTATGCTGCTTTTTCCAGATTCGTACAATCGAGGCCTTTCTTCTAGCGTGCCATCACACCAGGTGGAATGCTCACAACGTGTTGTTTGGGTACCCTATACAGCGACAGGGCTGCTGTTTGGGGGCCAAACCCCTGTCCTGGGAGCTTGCATCGCATCAGGCACACCCCCAATGGTGAGATCGGACGACAAGGACAAAAGGGGCTGCTGTGCTTGCCTTCTTTCCGAGCGTTCCATACCACAGCCGTCACCACCGAAGGCGTCAGTGTTTGGGAGAATGAGAGGACACGAGAGAGAGTGAGCACACCGCCGACAACCGGCGAAAGTGGTGCCAAGGGCCGGGTCTTCAGCCTGTCGTGAACATGATGATTTATGGCCTCCTCAGAGTGAGGCTTCTGGAAAGTCGTTGGTCGCAGGAACAGGCGGTAAAGACAGCCGGTGGTGAGAGCAGCGGTGGATGCGCCCTCGCTGCCTTGTAAAAACTCTGTGGGGAGCCATGTTCTGAGTGGGGTGCAGCCCTTGGAGGCGCCGGAAATTCCGTCTGGGGTACAGTACATGGGGAAATGTGGGGAAGACTCTTTGACTCAGCTCTTTTCTTCTTGGAGGGACACTGTTGCCTCGTCCTGCCCGTGACACGTTCCATCTTTCCATTTTCCCTTGCGGCGTACAAGCCGACCGTGTCAGCCTGAGTGGAAGAAGGGAAGCCTGAGTGCGGTGCCACAGCTCACCGACCATTTTCTTTTCCATCGCTCCCTGCGAATGATCCATGGTTCCTCGCGGTATCTCGCTCCGACACTAATTCCCAGCATAGACTGACCACGGCATTTCTCCAACCCTGCTGGCCACGGACTGGATTGGCGCGGCTTCAGCTGGAACTCGGATCGCGATCCGTCTGCTCAAGGATGCTCCGACAGTTGGGGGGCGGCGCATGAACTCGGTCTCCATGGCGGTCAAACCTTTTGAGGTCCCTCAGATTATACGACGACGACGCCGCCTACGATATCTATTTTCTGCTTTCTATGGGTGATGAAGGCGGCGCAAGCAGGTCGGCACCAACGGCACTTTGTCAGCACACACTTCCGTGGGGGGTTATCCCTTTTGATCCCCCATCTGAGTCAGTCTCCTCCGGATCGGACACAATTCCAGCAGCCCTCGGAATATTTACTGCACAGTTTGAATACGATCTTGTCAACACCTCATATCCATGACAGCGTCACTTCATCTGATGTCAAAGGCATGATATTCTCATGGTGCTTTCATGCCGTTGCACTCGGCCGTTTCAAGAAAGCTTCTGGAACCTCGGGGTGCCATTTCCAACCCTGTCAGGAAAATCGGCGCCGTTTGCCGGCTAGCGAACAGTGCTTCCCCGGGCGCGTGCTTGGCTCACTTGGCTGGAGATTGGCCTGACCGCTTCCCCAGATTTTCCCGTCTCCCGGGAGTTGCGCCAAGAGCAGCGATCTCCCCCCCCCAACAAAAGACTCCATTCCCACGCGCTGTTTGATCGCTGTGTCGTGGATCCACGCAGAGACGGCTTGTCATTTGACTTTTGACTGTCTTCGGCTGTTCGCGACTTCGCTCCGTCAACTTTCTCCGGCTTCAGAAATGGAGTGCGATGTGTCATGCTTTTTTTTTTTTTTTTTTTTGCCTGTCAAGAGCAACCAATATGTTGACCCATCCCTGGTTGATGTTCATCAAGGGGGGCTGGGGAAGAAGCAAATGCCGTATTAAAGAACAGATTGCTCATATCTGATTCTTTCACTTTGCCATCAACACAGTATAATCATTGACGTTTATAGACACATTGCCTTCAGCCCTCATGATCTTTTGCCAGATTTCGGGGTAAATTACCCAGTTTTCCTTGTCTGCCATCATCACTATAGGCCTCACAAAATATCTCTGTTCGCTCTCCCCTTCCGGAGACTCAACCGCCGTCAGAAGCATTTATTATTACGCTTCCGCTACCAAGCAGAATCGGATGCTGGATCAGTCCTCTGAGTCTGCCCATCCGATCGCGTAATTCTGGCGTTCCATCGCGCCCACCGTTTTTTATATGCTCCGTATAAATTCTCCACTCACCACCAAAGGTGAAGAATTCTTCACCGGTGTTACATTGCAAAGTTGTATTTCCCTTCCTTCGAACCGAGAGGAAAAAATCAGGCCGCGGATGACGGAAGTGAGCTGGCAACGGGGCGGCAGGCAAGGCAGAAGGATAAGCGTTGGTTGACTTTTTTTGCCGGTAACGAACGTAACAGGGGGGATGAGCCGCGGGAAAAAAAAATATAGGGGGCCAGGGGTTAAACTTCACATGGAAACGACAGCAGGTTTGTTGACCGCTTGAAAGAGCGGGAAGATATCGCGGTGGTGATGTCACCAGCACTCACTCACACAGGTGTACTCTCACACGGGCAAGGCCGATACGCTCCTGTCCGAGGCACAGCACCTCCCTTTCAACTCATCATCCTGTCTCCGGCACTTGACATAACTACTTCCTAACCGAACACAGTGATGACGATGCACCTTCCTCCAAATTCAGCGCAGCCTCACAGGGTTATGCTCTGCAGCCCGAAGCGGCCACATGGTCAGGCCAATGTGTGGGTTGGTCGGGTCGGGTCGAAGGCTTAGAGGCTTGGAAAGATGATGTTTCGTTTCAGAAATACCCCTCCAAAAAAGAATTTGGGGATTGCGGCACAGCACCCCAAACCTCAACTCCAGACATGCAAAGGTCTGAAAAGGCAAATGCATGCCGGCATATACAACACTACTGGTCACAGGAAGAAGACCGAAACCAAGACCAGCTAAATGCCCGGCCCGATCCCGTGGTCTTCCGGGACCCCGATCGGCTTGATGGCGTGTCTTTGTCTTGGGTATTTAAAGGCACGTCGATCCGTAAGCTGTGCCGCCATCAGCATCTGTTCTTGCACAGAAGTCAGTAGACTTGTCACAAGGGTAGGTGTTTCCTATGAACCACGAAGCACCAACATCATCCAGAACAAGAATAACGACACGGTGTCGTATCCACCATTAATTCAATGTTTGCGATATCTCTAGCGTATAGTAATAGGAGCTTTGTATGATGACCAAGCGGGATGTTGGTTTGAGCCTCAGGTTTACCAGAGCCTCTTCACACACCGATGCAACAGAATTCGCCCATAAACGTGATATGCCGCCTGACTTGAGTGTGTCCTCTATGGCCCCTTTCTATAACAAGTCGGTTGTCTCTCCGCCAATCTTCTTTCATTTGTTTTCTTGTACCAAGTCGAGCCTGGGAGCTTGGGGTCCAAAGTGAAATGATTCCTGTTGCAAGACACCTTGTTCACCTAACCCTCAAGGTTATACGCCTTCTTCGCCGTCGCGCTCCAAATCATGGCCTGCTCTTCTGGACTAAGACCCGCCATATCACAGACCATGTCAACAATCTTATGCCACTTCTTCCAAGCCTCCTCACCAACGCCAACTGTGCAAACAGGCCAGTTGCTGCCAAACATGATTCTCTCTGGGCCAAACGCAGCAATGATAACTGCCAGCCATGGCAAGATTGCTGAAAAAATCTGCTCAGCAGATTGGGTCTTCAACAAATCCGGCATTTCTTCGAACAGCCCACTCAGCTTCATGTAAGTGCGGCGACACTTTCCGAGGGTGAACATGGCGCTCCGCCTACATATGGCGTTAGTTTAGTTCGTCTTAGCAATGAAAAAAAAAATGAACATACCAAGCAATAAAGGACGGATCAGTCTGGCTAACAATTGTCAAGTCAGGTTTGCAGAGATGATCTATCATCCCGTTAGTCGCTTTCCAATCTCAGCGCCCTCCCCACCATAAAGACTCACTGATAATGAAGACCACCTTTTTGTCTTCGTCTTCCACCCCCTCATGAGCCCGGTCAATAATCTCCACCAACTCCTCCAGCTGCATCCTCCCTCTTCTGTGCTGATCAACACCCGCATCGAAGACCCACCCTCGCTCCCCCAGCAGTTTCAACCCATCAATGAACTCCTCAGTCAGCCCCGTCTTGTTGGGCTTATCCTGCAGTAAATACCGGAAACCTTTGACTTTTTTCCAGGCAGCCTCCCCAGCCTGGGACTCCACAGTGGCGAGATACTCCTTCAGCTTAGGGATTCCAGAGGCAAGAGGGGCCCAGGGAATGATTCCCAGACATAGCTTGGCATCATTGGCGGAATGGCCCTCGCCATCTTTGGGGTTGCCTTCGATGATGCGGCGCATCCAGGCAAGCTCATTTAGAGGCTCAGACCAGTCTTTGGAGTCATCGTTTTTGCGGTCGGCTTCAATGTAGATGAAGCCGGAGAGTTGAGGGGCTGATGAGCCGGTCGCCGCACGGTACTCACTGATAGAGTTCTGGGTCGCCAATGGGCTCTCGGGGCTGTACCAAGCGTGGCTGGGGGCTTCGGATTCAGGGTAGAGGTGGATGTGCGAGTCGATGATGGGGATTGAGGATGACATCTTGAATAGTAATTCAGGATGAGATAAGGTAGTTGGAAGGGGTGAGATGGGATGAGTATGTCTTGTTGTTTACAATGGATGATGCATGGTGTTGTTGATCAACGTTGGGTCAACCCTCACCGACATCTGGCTGGGCATACACAGATGGGGACCCCGCTTGCTGCAGTGGCAGCTGCTGGGTGAGTGGCTGCTTTCCCATTGAGAGCTCAGTGCATGGCAGGTGCGATGAGCATTGAGCGAGGTGTTATTCTATGAAATGGAGTCACATCTGACTGACCATTCTCAACGTGATCTTTTTGCTGTTGTCACGTCGCTTGCTGCTTGACACCTCCAAATCACCAGTTGAATGCCCCAAGTCGGGGAAGCTCTCAGGACAGTGCTACTAACCGGGGCCTGAAAAAGCACTGTGCCGACGCCAACGCACGGCCCACTGCCAGCAAACTTTCAAGCAATTAAACTCCTGCCCCTCGACGCGTTCTGCCTGGCAAGGACGCGGTTACCCAACGCGACCCCTCCAATTATTCCCAACTTCACGACATCATCCTTGACTTGCTGTCCTTCGAGTTGCCAAATACGCTTTCTTTCGCCTCATTTGACTAAAATCACACAAGAACAAGAGCAGCACAAGATGGCCGAGCAAGCGATAACCCAAGGCGCCATCGAGTAAGTTTAAGATTCGGGTTTCAAACCTATGAAGCGTGATTCCAACTGACCAACTTGGCAGAACCATCTTCTCCGATCCTGAGCGCGCCCGTTCCCAGTTTCCTGTTCCGGTGCTGCAGTGCCTCCAGATCAAGACCCTCGACTCAAAAGGCGGCGGTGCCCCCGAGAGATACCGCATCGTCCTTAGTGATATCCGCAACTATGTACAGTGCATGCTGGCCACCCAGGCCAACCATGTCGTGCATGAAGGCAAACTCAAGCGCGGCGGCATCGTCCGCATGAAGCAATATCAAGCCCAGGCTCTCAAGGGCAAAAAGTTGGTCACCGCCTTTCTCTAGTCATACCCTCTCACCTTTGCTAACAAGTTCCAACAGCGTCCTAATAGTATTAGAGATCGAGGCCATCGAATCCCTCGGCGCACCGGACAAGATAGGGAACCCTGTCGGCTTGGAAGGAGGCGCGAAGCTTGAGGAACCGCAACCCGCTGCTGCGGGTGCGACCGGGTTTTACGGTGCTCCCAAGAGCGAGCCGACCCAAGAATCCAAATCGCAGGCTCAAAGACAACTAGCGTCACGCCCCAACAGCAACACTCGCACCAGCGGCGGCGTCAGCAGCACCATCTACCCCATCGAAGCCCTGTCTCCCTATGCCCACAAGTGGACGATCAAGGCGAGAGTCACCCATAAGTCGGACATCAAGACGTGGCACAAGAACAATGGCGAAGGAAAGCTTTTCAGCGTCAACTTGTTGGACGAGAGCAGCGAGATCAAGGCCACAATGTTCAACGACCAAGTCGACCAATTTTATGATGTTCTGCAGGAGGGCCAGGTGTATTATATCTCTGCGCCCTGCCGAGTCCAGCTTGCGAAGAAGCAGTTCAGCAACCTTCCTAACGACTACGAGCTTACGTTTGAGCGGGATACTGTTGTCGAAAAGGCCGAAGATCAGAGCTCTGTGCCACAGGTGCGGTTCAACTTCTGTAACATCCAGGAGCTCCAAAACGTTGAGAAGGATGCCACAGTCGATGTTCTCGGTGTGCTCAAGACAGTCCATGAGGTCTCGTCAATCACTTCCAAGAGCACCCAGAAGCCATATGACAAGCGTGAGTTGGAGTTGGTAGACCAGACCGGCTTCTCGGTGCGTGTCACCGTTTGGGGCAAGACAGCCACCGAGTTCTTAGGCAAGCCTGAGGAGGTCATTGCGTTCAAGGGTACCCGTGTCAGTGATTTCAATGGCAGGAGTTTGTCACTCTTGTCGTCCGGCACCATGGCCATTGACCCCGATATTCCAGAGGCCCACGCTCTCAAGGGCTGGTTTGACTCTACTGGCAGGCACAACGAGTTTGCGACACATAGCAACATGTCGTCAGTCGGTGTTGCCTCCGGTCGCACAAACGAGATTTTAATGATCCAGCAGGTGAAGGAGAAGGATGTCGGTTTTGATAAGCCCGAATACTTCTCCGTTCAGGCCACTATCGTCCACGTCAAGCAGGAAAATTTCTGCTACCCAGCGTGCCGCAGCGAGGGGTGCAACAAGAAGGTTATAGATTTGGGCGACGGGACCTGGCGTTGTGAAAAGTGCGATGTCACGCATGACAGGCCAGAGTATCGCTACATTCTGAACTTCAACTGTAGCGACCATACTGGCCAGATCTGGCTTAGCTGCTTTGACGATCAGGGCAAGAAGCTGCTGGGTGCGTCGGCGGACGAGCTGATGGAGTGGAAGCAGATCAAGGAATCGGCAGATGCTTCAGATGAGGCCAAAAAGGAGGCGGAGGTTCGCTTTGCGGCTGCGTTTGATGGGGCAAACTGCAGGAAGATGACGTTCCGGGCTCGGGCCAAGATGGATACGTATGGTGAACAGCAACGGTATGATTTTTTCCCCAACAGAGGTCTTTGGGAGTTGACTTGTGCTAACTATGCTCTTAGGGTGCGTTACCAGCTCATGGAGGCCACACCGTTGGATTACAAGACAGAGGGCAACCGGTTGGCGGAGTTGATCAGGCAGATGAGTGTATGACGCTATCCGGCTGGCTGGGAGGTTGGAAGAGGGAGAGGATAAATAATACATATTAGAGAGGAATGTGCATGTTGTGTGTATGTTGGCCTACAGTGTGTAGAGCAGCCATTTATTGGTGGAAATGCAAATACTATTCGATGATTTGAAACCTCCCTGTGCTTTCGAATGAGCGCTTATGAACTGTACAGTGCAGGAGCTCCTGAGCCCCCGAGAGCGCACTGTGATGCACCCCTGCAGCCTTGTGTGGCCGTTAGTGGGGCTTAGCTAGGCACCTTCCCCACGTCAATGTCAATGGCAATGGTGGGGAGCTGAACCCAACCCTACCTTGACGTCTGGAGCACTAAACCACTGACAACATTCGCGCCGATATCAAGCTGTTTTAGCAGAAGCTTCCATTCAATTATCATCCTCACGACACTTTCTAGCCGTTAAAGGTCAACGGAGACATCCATACAAGAACGAAAGGCGGGAGAAGCACTACAGCTCGGAGGGGTCGTCTCTTGCCCATCGCCGCGCCCTCTCTGAAAGCGTCCGTCTCAACAGCACCACGCCGCTTTTGTCGCCATCTTTGAGATTAATACACAGAATTTCCGATGGAGGAGACACTCGCGACACTTGTGGCTTTCCCACTTGCGGGAATACTTAGGGATAATGAGGAATACCACAAGGCGGCGCAAGTACACACGAAAACATTGACGAAGCTGTCATCGGATGCCAAGTGGGCTTCACAAGCTCCCCAGCTGATCGAGGTATGCCTGTTTTCGCAGGCCTGGAAGAGAAACGTGAAGTTACTGACGAGCAAGTAGCAACTTGATCCAGCTACCCATTCTCTATCCTACCTCTATGTGCTACAGACCCTGAAGTCGACCAACGGTTACCCTCTCGACGACCTACTGCTCAAGCTCACCACCTTCTTCACATCATTCGACGCCCGCCAGATTCGATATGGTGGGAAAGCCTTCGCAAAGCTGTTAGCACAGCCACGACTACAGGATTTGTTTCCCGTGCGTTCTCTCCGTCATTGCTAGCTGTTACCCGCTAACCGTGGCCTGTCAGGCTTCCATTGCTGTCGAGCTTATCACTACAGCTCTCCTTCGACTCGACCCCACCGGTTCGGTTCTCACCAGCTACCATACTGATCTCGTCCGATTTGCCTACATGACCAACAACATCGAGCCCGTGTTACTGATCATCGAGAAGAGCATCGTGTTCTACCCCGGCATGAAAGGTTCGACAAACACTCGACTCCTCAGCGATCTCGAGCTTCCTCCCTCTGGCTTCATTACCGTCGAAAACGACTTCACCAAACCGCTGGATAACAAGGAGATTCTGGAGCATGACCTCCTGCGCGGCCTGTGTTTTATTCAGAGACGATCCTGGCAGCAAGCCTTTGACGCCCTCGAGCGGGTAATTACCTTCCCATCAAGAGACAACACCAATGCTAGCAAGATCATGGTGGAGGCCTATAGCAAGTGGGTTCTGGTAGGGCTTCTGCTTAGCGGAAAGGCACCGGTTCTCCCACCTACCACACCCACTGGCTCCCGAAAGGTCCACGACATTATGGGCAAGCCCTACTATTCGTTAGCACAGGCATTTGAGAAGCGGACGGCAGAGTCATTCAAGGCGGAATACGAGGGGCTGTCTCAGACTTTTTGGGATGAGGAGAAAAACGTCTCGTTGCTGAAACTGGTGATTGAGCATTATCAGAAGTGGCAGATTCTCAACCTCAGACACGTCTATTCCAAGATTTCGCTGGAGCAAATACGGACTCGGACGCAATCTGGCGAAACTGCTGCTCCATTGGGCACAGTGCAAGAGATTGAGACGTTGGTCAAGGGGATGATTAATGAGGGGATCTTGCAAGGGGAGGTGGTGCACCCGGAGAGTGGTGGGCCGGCATATCTGGCTTTCAGCTCTGGGGCGGATGATTTGACCGAGGAGGAGTTTACGAGGAGGATGGTGGCGACTGCGCAGAGAATCAAGGCGTTGGGGCCGGTGGTGAGGGCCACAAATGAGAGGTTGACGAGTAATAAGGATTATTTGAAGTGGTTGGCGCAGCAGAAGAAGCAAGAGCAGCACGGTCAAAGTCAAGGTGGGGGGGCTGGGGGTGATGTGACGGGTTTTGGGGAGGTGGAGGATGAGGATTTGATGACGGGGATTGTGGCTGGTTGATTTGAAAAGGAGGGGGGTAGAGGAGAGGATGGGGCGGGCTGGAGGGGAAATGTATGGTTATTGAGCAATGGCGTTGGAAAGGGCTGGTAATGGGTAGGCAGTGCTGAATATTGGCCTGCCCGTAGAACAGAACCGATTATGATTGTTGGGGGTTAAAATTTGAGGGCTGAGGATAGCAATTGACAAGAGCCATTTGCCCCCCACCTTAAAAGTACTATATCCCTCACTCCTTGTAAGTCTTGAGAAAAGTGGTTGGAAATTATCGGTTCCTAAACCAAGAATAAGCTCCTAAAATCTCGCTTCTCTGTTAATTATCTTACAAGTCTGTCCACGACTGTCTTTGTCTTTGGCCTGCAATGTTTTAGTCAATTTACAGCATCTTCCTGTCAATACTCTCTGTCTTGAACACCCCTATCCTTCTATTTCCTTATGTGCTTAGGAACTGTCGACGCCCAGTCTTTTGTTACCACATGCTTTGAACTCGTTGTGCTGTATACTACCGTCTATCTCCCCTTTTTTCGACACTTCTCTCACTATATTATCTACCCATTACACCCACCCACCAACCAAAACGCACTTCTCACACTGATGTACTACTACTGTTCCCCTCGTCGCCCACCGCACCGACTTCATCCCACATATACCAAGGCTCGGCATTGCCACCACCACCCGTCTTCACATTTTAAGCTTTCGATTTCTGGTCCAGTAAGGCAGATCTCCTGGATATGGACACAGAGCGGATTCTTTTGGTCCCATCCATTCACTCGAGACATTCTTCCCTTTTGTCCTTCTTTGTTTTGTCCGGCCTCTCTTGGCATAGATTTTTGTTGTGGTACAATCCCTTTCCTCCCCGCTCGGTTCCTTGATGTTTGGGAGTGAATCTCGCCTTTCTGCGCTCTCTTTCTGTGTTTTCTTTCTCTTCTTCATTCTCTCTCTATGGCGAGAGGGGGCGGGTGGGCGCGCGGCGGCAGCAGCAGCAGGTGAGGCAGGTGAAGCAGGGAGGCAGGGAGGCAGACGTGGGAAAGGCTGTGACGGGAAGAAGTGGAGGGACAGTGTGTATCACTTGTAGATCTCATTGTCCCGACGCCCAACAGTTACCTAGCGTTGACAGGGAAGAGGGAAGAGAAGCAAAAAGAAGACGCCCCTCCGGCCCCTGAAAATGTCTCAGGCCTACATCCAGCAAGCTCAGAATCCGACCCTGCTTGAAAATCCTTGAGCGTAAGAATCCTAACCTAACCACAGTGCATGTGAGGAGGGTATTTTTTTTCCATCCATGGATGTTAGTTGTTAGAGGGGAAAGGAAGGAGGTGCCGTAAAGATGCCCCTCCATGAGAACAGATGGGGGAGATAGTACAGAAGATGAAGAGTGGAAGAGGAGGAGAATACAGTACACGAGGAGACTTGGCGGTTTGGTGCACTGGTTATTGAGTCTCGGATATGGGGGATCAGATTATGTGATGAGAGTATCCTGTATTTGGAGTGATTAGGGGTCGAGGGGAGATAAGTTGTGGCTAGGAGGATGGAAAGGAAAGGGGGTGAGGGAGGGATCGGGAATGTGCGCCTGGACTTGGTGGTTTTTGGGTTAGATAGCAGAGGATGTCTCCATAGGGGACATAAGACGTTACATAGTAAGGTCTTAAATTACGTCGACAGCCTGGGGACTTAAAGTATTATATCGTATTATAAGATGCCGAAAGTATGGTAGCCGTCAAGCAGAAGGATGCAACACGTCGACGACTCAGGTTGTGAGATTTATGGGCGGTTATTGCAATACTCGCGGAGTAGATGCGTCCAAGTCCTAAAAAGGTACGCTAATGAGGAATTTGGGATCGAATTTTTTCATGCCTTCTTCCGAAAACAAAAGCCACAAGGTCCTTGCCATCTGGTGTGGAATGGCTGTTTTGTATCTCCAAGTATTCCACACGCATGCAGAATCTACGCCCGCGACATCACCAACACAGTTTACATTACATCGAAGTCAAAGATTGTCAAGTGTACTCTGAGAGAAGAAATCAAAACTCTATGCCAAGTAAACTAATGTATACTACCAAGGTAAACTCTTTTTGTGCGCGAGCACAGCTATTTAATGATCCAAAGATAGAAAATATAGCAAAAGAAAAACAAACGCAGAAACATTTTTCATCGTCCATAACCCATATTTCCTGCGCCATATTCATACTGATCGTTATTCCAATCCAAAATCATACTGTCGTCAAATCATCGCCCAACCTCTTGTTTTTGTTTCCATCAAACCATCAAGCCCTGCCAGGACTAATAATCATCATGCCCGTGACACTTCTTCCGCCACTGACAACCGAGTTTCTCTCTGAATCCTCGTCATTGATCTTGCCGTGGCGGATATGTCCTGGGCGTCTCTCTGAGCCAACAGGGCCAAAGTTGGGCGGAGGGTTGCCTGTGAGCCAAGTTAGCTCTGCGACTGGAAACAGGTGGTGAACATGAAGTGTGTTGAGAGGTGCTGATAGTAGAGTACAATTGTACCCTGAATAGCGATGATGACAACTTGAGAACCACCCCTCGCACAAAGCCCACTTGGGCAACGTAGGACAACTAGGCCCATCAGCACCCTGAATCCGACAATAACAGCAAAATAAACCACCCAAGCTACTTCTGTCACCAAGTGAGGAATCCTCCAACTGCTCTTTCCTCCAAAGCCACCCTCGTCCTCTTTACTTCTCGTGAGGTGGACGACAGGGGTTGACCTCCCAGTTAACTACAGCCACCAGCTCCTAAATGCGGACAATAGCCACATGGAACCTTGCCCAGCGACGAAAACTCATGACCAACTTTGAGAGATCTCATCGGCCACGTTGAAATAGCGTGCCCGTGACACAGATCTCATTCCCTTCACCCACGACGAATCCCATTCACCCATGACGCCGTCACCAATCCCATTTCCTGATGATAGATGCCGAGTCGTCATCTTCTATCCTAGGCGGGTGTCGCGTTCGTTGGTACTTGGAAGCCGTCAGGAGTGAACCCGCAAAGCTCGAGGTCGGTGGGCGTTTGTGCGCGCGCGCGCTCAGGAACCGGTGGTGTTACCAGCCCTCCTCAGGAGTTTGCGGCCAATAATAATATTTCGCTGATCACTAAGGCTCAAAAGGACCCAAAAGAGAATGGGCGGACCGATGACGGCTGTGACGGCTGTGACGGGGCCATGGATACTGTGGATGAATTGGCCGTCCTCTGGTGGCTCTGTAATCTTTGGGAAGCGTGGGTGTGATTGAGGATCATCTCAGGGCATGCAAGAGATTGCAATTCAAGTGATGCATGGTACGACAAGAGTATGCCAGCTCTGTGAAATAGTCGAGGTGGTGATTGACACAGACGGTATCTTGCTGTTCGTCTTTGGCATAATCTTGGTATTGTCATCCATGAGGACGTAAAGTAAGTGCATCCAGATTGTCCAGAAAGCGACAGTAGGTTAGACAGTCTGAGAGAACGACAGCTGGAGCTTGGATGGTGTCGAGATGATGAGTAAACGTAATCGCCGGTGACAAAGTCTAAATTGCCGCCCGATAATGACAGCGATAGACATGCTGACAATGGCAGACAGTTCAGTGGTGCCATCATAAGCCTCTGCAGAATTTATCCAGGTTATTGATTCTAGAGCATTCTGCTGCTGGATTTTGGCCGAGGGGGTAAAAGTGTATTTGGGAAGGGGAGGGAGCTCTACCATGAGGCTGGCGACTGGTCGTTGAAAGCCCACAGGGCATTGAAGCTCATCCAGCAGTGAGTGGGATGATTGAATGCTGTATCGGTTATGAGAGATCTAATTGCCAAAAAGGTATGGTGTCGATGATGGCAGTCAAGCAGATCGCGAGATATTCGAGGTTTAAAATCACCGAGACGATCATTGCTGCAGAGTACAAAAATATCGACAAGAAGCTGACGAAGATTATATCGGAGCCGAGGACAGGTGGACGACACCGGAATAATCGCTGACAAAGTCGTAAAGCTGAGTTGCTGTGTTGTCGTGTCCATCCTCCAAAATAACGACACTGGCAAAACTTCACCAAGTGTGCAAGCAGCCCAAACGCCACATCATTCACTTGGTCAGTACAACTACGAATCTGCACTTGCAGAGACCAGATCACCACATCTCTTTCCAGATTCCCAAACTCTTCAACGATCTCCAACCGCTTAGGGCATATACTTTACCCCCGGGGTATTCTTTATATAAGAAAAAAAAAATCGCCAACTGCAACATCCTTCTCGGGGAGATAACATAAAAGAAACCACGCTCTCCACTCACTGCCCCGGGGTCGGGCCACGCTCTCTCCAGTTAGACGAATGAAAACCGGACTCACTCCCAGAAGAAGAACCACGTCGCATACCAGATGCGCCCCCCGTACCACTTCCACCACTCCCGCCATTCTCCCAACGCGACCAGCTCGAACCAAACTTTCTACCGCCACCCTCAGCGCCAGCACCACCACCACCACCAGTACTAGTGCCTCCAGAGCCGCCACCCGGAGCAAACCTTCCACCAACGGAAACACCCCCACCACGCTCCGAAGAACCCCTCTCATTCTCCCGAGACAACTCAGCCTGTCTCTTCTTCCACCAACTAGGCAGGCCGTGAAACAGCCCCAAACTGTGCTGCGTGGCCTTATCCATCGGCATCTCGTGCTTGTATTTGCATCCTTGTTGTGTGAACGCGCAGGTGCCCTCGTGCACCCATTTGTCGCAATAAATCTTGACCTTCCTAGCCGGGCCGGCGGAAGGAGACGGATGACCGGGACCGGCTATGGCGGTAACGGCAGCAGAAGAAGCCTGAGGAGCGGACGCGAGGAGGATATGGTCAATACGGTTCTGATACAAGTCTCAGTTGGAATGGGCTGAATGGATGGGAGGCAGGAGTTGGGCGACGAAGGGGAAATTGGAAAAGAAAAGACTTACCTGAATGGCATCTTGATGGCGACTGTGAGGGGGTTGCTGTTCACAAAGTCAGCTTCAGGTTGTTAGGAAAAGGGTTGATTGACGGGTTAGGGTTGGCTTGGGAGAGCGGTTGCTGAGTGCACAGACCATCGCCTATCCCCTACCCAACAAGAAAAAGGGGTAAGTAAACAAACGCCGCATCAAGAACGTACCTGAATCACTGCCCGATCAATATTGCTATTCTTGCAAAGTCTGTCCAAGCCAGCGGGAATCATCAACTCAACCAGCTTGTCATTGTCGTTTTCGGTGGGCGGGAGCCCAACGAGCGAGAAGGGGAGCATGTCCACCGGCACCAGCCGGGTCCGGCTACCGTCCGGACGGACGAAGCAGTATCCCTGGGTATCAGGGCCAATGGTTACCAGATACTGGGTCTTGTGCTGACCCAAATCCCAGTTCTGGGCGCGTGGGGCTGGGGTCGCCGGGGGAGCGGTTGTGGTTGTTGTGGTGGTTGAGCCAGCACCACCAACAGAAGACGAAGGGAAACCAAATATCCCCTGAGGCTGGGATGTCGGAGGCAAGAATGGGTTACCGCTCCCAGCGTTGCCCATTATTTGCAGATGGCCGAGCTGTGCTGGGGCGAGTTGGCCTTGGCCGCCGCCGGCGGCCTCGGAGAGCGACAAAGAAGCGAAGCCGGACGGGTCGACAAAGCTGGAACCGCCAGAGAAGCCGACGGGAGAGAAGCCAGAACCACCGCCAAAACTACCGAGACTGAGGCTGGTGCCAGAGACAGTGGGAGTGCCAGGCGAAAAGACACCGGCTGCGGCGGACGGACCGGAGAAGGGAGCAAACTGCTGTCGGGCAGAGCCCAAAGCGCCAGGGGATAAGACACCAGAACCGAACGGAGCAGAAGAGAAGGAGGGTGCGGTGGGGGAGCCCGGGACAACAGGTGAGGAGAAGGCAAGGTTGTAGCCCTGGGGAGGGCCGGGGCAAAAGTGACCAATGGCTGGGGCAAGGACCGCAGCCGAAGAGGGAGCAGAGGTCGTATCTATATGCTGGTCAGTCTGGCTCAGATGAAAAAGGCTGAGTAAAAACATACCATTGGCAGGATTGGGCTGGGACGGAGAGTGGGCTGGCTGGCGCCAGTTGTCAATAGCTAGAGTCATGTTAGAACCTGATATTCGTCGGGAAAGACGCAAGGGAAGCTGGTGGTGTGTTGAAAAATAAAAAGGTCGCAGGGAAGCAGAAGGCCCGTCAGAGGACACTCAACTGAGGAAAGCAAAGATCCTTCAAAAGAAAATCAAAGCCTTCGAACACTCAATGCAGATATGCCATGTCCTCCAAAGAGAAACCCGACGCTCTCAAATCAACTGACACATGCCCCAAAATGTATTCAACGCCTCCAAAAACAAGGTTGACCCATAAGAGCATTAGAGACACGCCCCGGAAAGCCAAGACCACAACAGAAAAGACACAGAAAAGGAAACGAGAAAGAAATAGACAATGATGAATTCCCAGAACATCCCACAGACTAAAACAGATAGATGAAAAAGAACATACCTCTCGCTCTGCCACCCAAGAAGCCAACAGCACCGGCAGCAAATTGCCCTCTGCCGCGCCTCACACCACTAGACAGACGCATCTGTCCAGCCTCGGGAGAGCTCTCGCCAGCGCCAACACTACCAGGCACCCCACCCGCGACGGAGCCAGACATTTCTTCTTTTCCAAGAAGCTTGGACGAGCTTTGCTGTTTCTGCTGCTGCTGTTGTTGTTGTTTTTGTTGTTTTTGTTGTCCACCAAAGCAAAAAGAAACCAAATTCAAGTTTGGCAGCAGCCCAGGGGAGGTATTTATGTCTCCGGAAAGTGGGTCCGGAACGGAGGACAATACTCCGGAGGTACTTGGGTCACTTCCTATTGTTTTTATTCTTGATATTGTTGTCTGAATAGGGGCAGCAGCTGCTGGGGTTCTCTCTATTGATTTGATGGGAGAGTTGGTCAGCTGATGCGTGGTCGCCTTGATTGTGGTGTCGGAACCAATGACTGAGGAAGGAGGACGCGAGGTGGTGATGTCGCGGTTGTCTGCTGATTGGGAAGGGGCCTTTGAAGAAGCTAGGAGCCCAGCAAATGCGAGCTTGGATTTGATCTCGGCAATGTTCTCCGGGATGGGAGCTTGGGAAAAGGGGTTTGACACGCCTGTACTGTGCGGTGGCACTATGATGTTCATCAGTCAGCCTATATGGCCATCGTCAATCAAAAATAGGGTAGACCAACCCGTGCCTTTGGAGGACCCGGTTACAGAATCCGACGACCAGACACCTCTAACGCTCTCAAATTTCTGCGAAACACGGGCTTTTCGGTCGCACTCATGCGGGTATTTGTGCGCGACTGCCGAGTTCTCCTGCCACTTTCTCTCGTACTCAGCCCGGGAGTAATTGCTAGATGATACAAAGCCTAACGATGTCTTCACCAGGCTGCTGTTGTTAACAACACAGAAAGCGGGCGCTGCAGCAATCAGTCAGCAGGTTCACACCAGGAATATACATGGCAAGAGGTGAGCGCACCTCTACGGCCTTGTCCACCACGAGTGTCCAGCACTGACCCAACACCAGTAATCGGATTAGAGCCACCAGACGCGCGTGCCCCGCGACTGCCACCAAGATCTTCCTTACGTCCTCCCCTTTCGACGCACGAGCCTTTGCTGAGGGAAGGGCTTTGCGCATGTATAGTCGCGCTTTGGAGCCCTGAAATGTACCGTGAGCTGTTTGGAGGAGCAGGCTTCGTTACTGAGGAAGAGACGAGAAGAGACGATGTGAGAGTCGCAGAACTAGAAATTGTGGAGAGAGAAGATGACGATCCGGGGTTGTGATTCTGCGTCTTGCCTGGCTTATTTAACAATCGGTCAACTGTAGCTGCAACAGCTTCTTTTGTCTCATTGGGTTTAGCACGCCAGTTTGCTGGTGCCGTTGGCGTTTTCAAGGCCGATTCTGACACACTGTCAAGAGAAGAAACAGAATCAAGACTGGTCAATGAAGGAGAGCGACCAGAAGAGGCCACAGAAGGTGACGAGAGCTCACCAGCCCACCAATGAGGTCTAGGCTGCTTGCAGTCAGGATGCTGTTGATGCAGGCTACCACCAGACATAGCGTTGATAGGAATCCCTGCTTTTGCATCAGCCAAAGGTGTGCACATCGAAGGGTAAGGAAGCTCAAGAAGTCAAAGGAGACAGCAGAGAACAAAATTGAATGGCGGAGACAACAGACAGATCAAATCCAAAAGGAAACAATGTCGGCACCGCCCCCGGGAGGCAAAAGAGGCAAAGGTATGTGCGTGTGCGCGCAAACGGAATGCTATAGTTGCAGTCCAATCAATTCGGGAGCTTGCCGAAAAGCCTGGTCGTCTCTGTCGTGCTTATACCACCGTCAACCTCCTCTATAACCGCCTAGACAGAATGGAGATGCAAGTTAGTACTGCGCTGTGAGATGATAGATTTGAGATATTAGACAGGAGGAGCAATATCCTTGCCCGGAGAATAAGAACTAATGGTGGTAAAAAGGCGTGCGGTAACAACAGAGTGGGAGAGACAAGAATGAGGCCTCGTGGAACGGTGCACCAGCGGACAGTGTCAGTTAAAACAAGGCTGATGTTGATCGACCTGGCCGGGACCCCTCGTATCCTATTGACAGGTGTAGCCACTTGAGCAGATCACAAGGAAGTTGCGTCGGTTGCTCTTGCCCCCGTATGTGCTGTGCGCCTGCCTGTTGTGCGTCTCCGGCAGGAAGCGACAAGGGTTGGAATTGTAAGGCAAAACGGCAAGAGCGATCTACCCAGAACGTTCCTTTCAATCCTATCTGGAAGTGCGAAGATGTGCGTGGGAGGTGATATCTACTTGCTTCCAATCGACAGCTCAATAGCCAGCAATGGGACAGAGACGGAGATGGATGCATGCCGACACAACTGGCCCATTATTTATCTCTCTGGTCCTACCAGCCTGGCGCCCTGATCCACACTGGTGAACGGCGGGTCGAGATGTTTCCCGTTGCTCTCCTCCTCTCCTCCACAACCAAACGAACGGGCAAGCCATGCGAGCTTGTGGTGAGCTTGTGGTAAGCTTGTGAGATGCATGAGCCTCAAAGCTTGAGAGCTCATCTATTCAGCCTATCGGAAAGAACAGACATCTCCCCGTTGATTCACATCTACTGCGTGGCTGAATGTGTCTGTATCTAAACAAATGCAGCAAACGGCCTGACGGTCAACCCAAATAAGGTTACTTGCGTGTGTCCAGGCAGTGGACGGGAAGCCACAGTGGTGTTTGCCTTCTTGGTTTGCCAGCTTCACGTGACAAACGGCCACTCCGACCACAAGCATGAGAAAAAACATTACAAGGTACCCAAAATATCGTGTGTTCCGTGGAGCGTACCTTGACCTCTTGGTGGGATATGTGTGCCCATGGCTTCACAGTGGGGGCTGAGCTGCTTGATGGGATGGACAGTGAACGACTGGAGAGTTTGAGAGAAGCTAACTAACCCAAACAGACATCTCGATATCGGCAATTACATTATCCACATTCCATCGATCTTGCTCCCTCATGGTGGCTCTTTCATGGTGAGAAGTGGCGCCAGCCTCCCGGCTCACATGGCAATCCACATGCGCATCTCAAACGACGGCTCTTGTGAACACCCCGCCGGGCGGACGGTGAACCACTGTTTCTTTTCTGTTTATCTGTTTGACAGTTGCACGATGGGGTTAGATCCAACATTAAAGATGGCACCAACGTTCAATGGCAAGCCGCTGTTTTGGAAGCATACCAGGAGCTGCTCATTGCTTCTCTGCTTGCCACCGCTACCTTCAAGTGTCCATTCCATCTCGTTCACAGCTGCCGCAGGTATATCTGTCCTTCTGTGCATGAGTTACAAACCTTCAAGACAAATACTTTTGCCCTCTTGACTGCGCTTCAAGATCTCAACATTATCTGAAGCAGCAAGCCAAGGCGCTACTTAGCCATGGAGAATCATTATGCCGCACAAACTCGGAGAATCAGCACAACCAGAGATAGTCGATCATTTATTCAGAGCTCCGACAATAATCTCTTGGTTCATGTGTCAAACCTTGAATGAATAGCATCGCCGATTCAAGTCTTGGATTCACATACCTACCTACCTCGTTGCCCCCTCTCGCTGACTCGAGACTTGGAAGCCTCCAGAAACTAATTATCTGTCAGCAATGACACAAAGACAGTGAGACAATAGGGCCTTATTTCTGTATGTTGCATGTCAGAATACTACGACATGCTCAAGTCGTCAACATCAGACATCACATGCTGGGATTACCGAGATCACATTCCATCTCTGTCCCTTTAGCTTGTTAGATAATCTCCCATCAGGCCCGTCGCCACACATATTTATACTAGAGACACTCAGCTCAGGATGGCCAGCGCAATGAATTGTCTCCCTGTTCGGGCTTTACGTCACGGCAACCCTCACGACTACAACACTTCAAAGACTAGATACCGCATCTCGTCTTCTGACCTGATCCTATTTAAATCTGATATAACTATTGACATCCCGTTGGTTAGGTACATCACATCGCATTCAAGGCACGCCGTTTTATCCACACTGGTCATCTCCCGCATTACCCCAGGAAACGAATCGTTGAGCCAGGTCCGCCGTTAGCTCAAGTCGACATTTAATACATCGACGGTCCGGCTCCTGTAACCAACTCCGAAAAATACAAGAGCGTTTTACTTGTGTACCTGGCGTTTTCGAAGAGGTTAGGCTGAACCAATTTGAACGTCATTACCTGCATGTCAAGCTGTCAACGGTCAATGTCAACTTCAACGCCAGTACCAGCTCTCCCCATCATCCCCTCTTATTTTAGCAACACTCATCTCAGACATCAAATCCCCCATTCCTAGCCAGCAACATCTCGATCTCGACTCTCGGCAGTACTTGTGAATCAACTTCCCCCCTTCCCCCTTAACCCCCTCCCGACTTCCATCCCAACCTCCCTTAATCCCCCCGCCAGTCATCTGTGTTCCCGACAATCTGGTAACGAGCAATCATAAGCCCCTCTTCCTGGAAACCCCTTGACCCGCTCCTGATCGCGTCATCTCAACCCGCTGCCCAGGCTACCAGGTAGCGAAGGTAAACTACCGTCTGAAACACACCTACTCGAGTCTCAATGTCACCCACCCTCGGAGCCTTGCCGGATTACACCTTCTCTGCTGGCATATGCCTCACATCATGCCACGTCACGACCGACCAGGTGCCTGAGATTGAACATCTTGACACTGCTGGTAGCCAGGTCGTGACCCCCTCTCCCAGTCCCTTTGCAGCCGAGCTGCCACCGAGAGCTCCCCCGAGCTCTCACCGAGAAAGCGTCAAAGCCACTATCCTGACGTCCCTGCCTGTTGTTTAGAAGTTAGTAGACCAACTACACCAGTAAACCAACTCACACCTCCCACCCACCCCTTCACGAATGGATCAATTGGACAGCACCTCACATGAGGTATATAGCGAGCAAATGCAATTTCTATTTATGATTTCTTTTATATGATCTGGGGAAAAAAGTAAACCACGCCTCCCCATGCTCCGATGCAACTAAATCACCCATGAGTATATATCGCGCTATGCATGCCGGACCGCCAATTAAAAATGACAAATAATTTCAGAGAAAATAAATAAATAGAGATCCTGCCAGAGTGCCTCGTGTCCTTCCTTCCTCTAACCTCCTTTTCTCCTTTTGCAAATCACCCACCCCGCTCATTCCAGTGTACAGATAGCTTGATAACCAGCTAGCCCCTCCTCCTCCCATTACCCTTTTATCCCCCCCCCCCCCCCCCCTTCTCTCCCTTCTCTCCTCTCTCTTCCCTCTCTTCCTTCTTTGGCTAACTATCTTGATATGCATGCCATTACTCCCTCAACAACCTCAACTTCTCCACTAAAAATCCCCTCCACGCACTCCTCTCCCCCTCCGTCAGCCTCCCATCCCTCTTCAGCTCGTCCAGCGCCATCCTCAGGTTCTTCATTCTCTTCATCTCCGGGCACTCCCAGCTCCACGGGTGCGAGTACTTGCAGACCACGCATTGCTCCGTCTTCGTCGCCGGTGCCTGCTGCACCACCACCGGAACCGGGCGAGAACTAGAGGAAGAAACGGGCGGAACTGCTGGGAGAATATGAACAACCATCACCGAGGAAGAAGGAACAGCAACTGCGGGTCTCGTAGCAATCGAGTTGACAAGATCGACACCGGCTCGTTGCGAGGCGGACATGCTCGGGTCTGCTTCGTGATGTGTTACTCGGAGGGAGGATCCGACAGCTCCGAGCTGCTGCTGTCTTCCTTGTTGGGTTTCGGGGGTTTCGGGGAGCCTGACCCTGACGCCTGTGCTGACTGGGTGGCCGTTTGGACCTTGGGCTTGCCCGTTGGCGGAGGCCTTAGGGATGGTAACCTCAATTTGGCAACGTTTAACTTTATGACCGGTTTGGGCGAGGCTGATTTGGGCGGCGTGGGGAGCTGCTTTTCCTTGGGCTTGGGCTTGGGCGGGGGCGTGGCTTTGGGTTTGAGCTTCGTTGCCTGGGTAGTTGTTTTGCGTGAGCTTGTGGTTCGAGTGGAACGAGTAGTTGTCTGAGTCTGCTTCTTTTGGGGTGTCTTCCTCTTGCTGGGCGTGACTGGTGCCGTCACAGCCCCCTTGTTGCCTTTGCCTTTTGACTGAACTAAAGAAACTTGGCCTTTCGTACCTGACTTGCGCGAGTGCGCCGACAACGCTGTGGCCAGAGTGCCAGCCTCCTCATCGCTGGTGTCACCCCCGTCGCTCTTAGCGACGAAATCATGATCACCCTCGCCCTGGTCGCTGTCTGGCTTCTCTCCCTCGTCGAACTCGAAATTGGGGCCAGCGTAATTAGCATTCTGTGTCTGCTTGTCAGTATTATCCTTTTTCAGAGACCTGGAAGGGTAACAACTCACACCACGGCGGCGTCCACCGCGGCCAAGAGTCTCCCTAGCTTTCTCGGCTTCGCGGCGGGCTTCCTCTTCGCGCTGCTTGAGAATTTGATCCCAAACACTGAGCGACGTCTGCCGCTGTTCAGTCTCCTCCATTTTATCAGCAAGGCCGTCGTTAGCCCACACTCGAGCGTGGGCAAAGGCAGACTCTGCCGACTTCTTGTCGTCAGTCTTGGTCTCCTCTTGCATGGACCGGTCTAAGAGTTTGTCTACGGCGGCGGAATCATACTTGATGGCCTCCTTCTTGTTGTCGCCAAAAAGGGCTTCGGCACCATGCTTCAATACTGACTCGACTTCACTGGGGGCGTCGTCCTGGTTGTCCATGGTTTCGATGAGCAGATGATCGAGCGCCATCTTCTTGCGACCGATTTGTAGAATCTTCTCCTCGGCCGAATCCACGGTGACAAGCTGGAAGCACAGAACCTTCTTCCGTTGACCGATACGATGCGCACGTGAAAGAGCTTGGATATCCTGGTGAGGATTCCAGTCTGGATCAAGGATGATGACAGTGTCAGCCGTCGCCAAGTTGATACCAACACCTCCAGCGCGTGTCGACAGCAACATGCAGAAGATCTCCGAATCTGGCGCGTTGAAGGCGTCAATCTTCTTCTGCTTCTCCAAGCTAGACTGGCTGCCATCCAAACGCTCGTGTCTCAAGTTAAGGCCCACCAGGAAGTCCTCGAGAACCGTGAGCTGATTGAGGAACTGACTGAAGATGAGGACGCGGTGTCCACGCGCCTTCAGCTTGGGCAGCATAACCTCCAGCAACATCAGTTTGGAAGAAGCTTCAATCAAGTTTCGGCGTGTGAGTTCCGGGGAGAGGTTGCGATCTTCAATTGCCTGGCTGTAAATAAAGGGATGGCAAAGACACTTGCGCAGCTGCATAAGAATATTGCTCAGGGGCCCACGCTCATTGGCCTTCAACTTGCCTTGGGCAAAGATGGATCGGATAAGCTGGGGGTTCTTCTCCATGATCGACTTGCACAGCCTCTCTTGCAAGACTGACATCGACACGGGGACAATGATCTGGGCCATTGTCGGCAGGAACGTGAGCACCTCGGCCTTTGTGCGGCGCAAGAAGTAGGGTCGGATCAAATTGTGCAAATGTCCAAGGTTGTCAGATGTGATTTGATCATACTCTTGATCAAGTTGTTCAGCCTTCATGGTGGAATCGATGAACTGAAGGAGATTGAAAAGCTCCCTCTTGTTGTTTTGGAGTGGTGTACCAGTCAGCAGGATCTTGAACGGGGTGTTGAGCATGTTCAGGGCCTTGTACAGCGAGTTCTCGTCATTCTTCAAAACCTGAGCCTCGTCAACGATAAGACCAGCCCACTTGACACTGCTGAACCGAGATCGTGTTTCAGTGTCCTTGACCGAATCGTAGGACATGATGACAACGTGTGCCTTCATGTCGCGAGTGCCACCTGGGAACAGTTCGTACTCCTTGGCGGCCTGTTGAGAGACGCGTCCACCATAGTACGCAACGACTCGGAGATCAGGAGCCCATTTCCTAATCTCGCGGCGCCAGTTGGCGCAGGTCGCGTTTGGCACCACAATGAGGAACGGCCAGATGCGGGGCTTGGTCATGATGAGGGTGTAAAGTAGAGCCACGATTTGAACTGTCTTGCCCAGACCCATTTCATCGGCAAGAATAACACTCCGATCATGGCGGAAGTTGTGAAGCATCCAGTTGACACCATTTATCTGGTACCCCATGAGCCGGCCGCGCTTGAGGCCCTCAGGCTGCTCCTTGAGTTCAATGTCCTTGACAAAGTCCAGTTGGCGGAATTCCTGGAGCCGCTCTCTCATGACGCGGCTCGGCTCCGTCTTGAAATGCTTGCCATTAAGGTACTCCTGATAAGCCTCTCGGTAAGCCTCCCAGAGTGCACCATCTGACGAGTCCGGGGGGGTGTCCCAAACAACGTCTTCATAGCCAAGACCCTCAAACTTGACCAGGATCTTCACGACGTGGAAGATGCGGCTCAGATCTTCTTGAAATTTGTCCTCACGAGACCTAGCCTTGTACTTCGCTTCAGCCTCCATGGTGCGGGGTGCCACGTGGACGTCGAGAATAATATCAGGCGTGACCCAGACACTATAGATGGTTTCCTTTTTGGTCCACCTGAGCAGCGGATCCGCCTTGGTCTCACCTTCAAGCCCCTCTCCAAATGTTCTCTTGAGGAAGGAGACCCGCATGTTGTGTTTGACAATGCCGTAGACCCAGGCGCCGGGAAACCACTGACAATGGTTGTAGGATTGATGCTCCCACTTGACCAGGTACTCAATCTGGTCCTCGTCAAAGTCAGTAATGGTTTGGCCTTCAATGTAGCTCTTGCGATCGGCCGGGCGCCAAGCCACAATCTTGTCAGGTTTGAGGCCATCTGTGTCCCGGCACTCCTTGCACATCCAGTCTGTCTGGTACTCCTCCAACCTGAGTTTACGTAGACTCAGAGGATCATTATAGGAGGGATCCCGAGTGGCGTTCGGGTGCGGGAGATGCTCATAATGCCAGCCGCGACGGCACCTAGCACAGCGAAAGAGAACGTTCTCAAAGTTGTTGATGAGCTTGGGGTTGACCTCGGTGATGGGGTCGATGCCGCCATTGTCAAGACGCAACTTTTCCTCTTGCTTGGGCGTCTTCTTCTCGGAGAAAGGCACGCACGATGGGCCTTTGGCATGGCATGTTTGACATGTGCTATGGCTAGGTGCCCGTGGGTCTCGCTTCTTGTAGACGTCGATGCAAAAGCGGCACTGCATAACGAAGGAATCTGGCCCAACTTTAGTGACGTGCTGCTCACGGCTGCTACGGTTGCCCAGACAGATTTTGTGATAGACGTTTGAGCAGCCCTGGCAAAAGACAAAGGTCCCCTTGTTGCGACCATCCGGGTAACCACAACTGTCGCAGGTCAATCTGTGCACTTCCTTAAAGTCGTGCGGAAGATTGCTCTGGAAGGTTTCTTTCACGCTGACAACCTTGGGGGCAGCGGCGGGCTTGTTGTCTGAGAGGTAGAAGACTTGGTCGTCGTCGTCGTCGTCGTCATCGTCGACCTCGGCGTGCTTGTCGACCATCTTTCTGGTGTTCTTGTTGGCACGGGATGAACGGCGGCGACTCTCAAACTCTATGTCAGAGTTGCCAGCAGAGGCGGACGCCGAGGTAGTCTTCTGGGTAGTCCTGGCAGCAAGTCTCGAAGACAGGCGCTTGTACTTCTTCCGACTGGGTCGCACAATATCAGAGGCTACAATGAATGAATCTTCATCCTCTTGCAGCTCATCACGGCCGCCATAGTAACTGGTAACTTCAGCCCGCTTGCGCAGGGACCGGCCAAAATCGACGCGCGGAAGCTTGGCGGGAGCACCGCGGGTGTGGGGGAGGTCGCCATCAGAGGCCTTGCCGTAAGCGTCAACTGCGGCAGTGTAGGAGTTGTCGTAGGCACCTCTCTTGCGCTTTCTGGAGCCATCATCTTCGTGATAATCCTGAGAGGTATGACATCAGCAATTGCCCGGCAGGGAAGAACGATGAGCACTAATTGATGAAAGTGAAAAATGCAAAGAAAAAATCGGCTAGTGAAAAAAGGAGTGAATGAAATGCGCCCAAAGACCGAGTCGCTTGACTCTGGCCGTCCAAATCTGACAATCTGGCTGTGTGTGCTTACTGAGTCGCCGTCGTTGTCATCGTTGTTAGTTTGGTCAACGTCCATGTCCTCCACAGCGCTGCCTATGTCCTGATTGACACGATCCATGATCATGTGTTGGGACTGAACGAAATCCATATACTCCGGATGGTTCTCATCCAGGTAGTTGGGGTGAAAACTATCCATGTACTGAGGGTGGAAGCCATCCACTGTGAGGGTGCTGCCAGAGCCGATATTCCAATCGGCTTCCTCGGGGTCAATGTACTCGACTTCGTCGTATTCGTAGGGGTCGTGCTCTTCACTAGACTGCTCGCTGATGTGGCCTTTTTCAGCGGGCGGGGCAAATCGTTCATTGCTGAAATAGTCTTCGTCAGCGGGCAGGACGTACTCGTCGTCTGAGTCACTTGCTCGCCCCATGGTGAACTGGAGCGCGGAGCAATCCCGATCGGACGAAAGTGACAGTGAGAGGTGATGAGTGATAAGAGTGATAGATGGGGGGTAGAAAGACTGTCTACTCGACACGAAAGAGGGCTGGTTTTTGAGAGGGATTGAAGCCGCTCGGTCGTGTTGAGATGGTAAACGGTTTGAGGAGTTGAGAACGCGAGTGGCAAAGAGAAAATGAAGTTGCTGGGATGAGGCAAAAGAAAAGCAAGACTGGACGAATAATGTATGGGGAAAAAACCCGATGGCCTGGCAAATATGAAAAGGCGCTAAGCGTGCAAACAGAGGCGTGCTTGGAAGGAGCGAGTGCTGGGATCAATAGAGAGGTGGTGGCTGACAATAGTTGGGCCCAGGAGATGTCTCCTTGCGAAGGAGCAATGGTGGTAGTGAAGGCAGCAGAGGGGGTTGACAATACTTGGGTCCTGCAGATCCCAGGGGGCTAAGGTGCGTGGCGAAGGCAGGAGGATGGGTTTGACAACACTTGAGGCCAGGGCAGCGAGACTCGTGATACTGAGGCTGCCAAAACCATCAGGCAACCCGAGCTCTCCAAGGAGCAGATATTCCGCACTGGAGACGAATTCAGAGAGCCGAGGAATGCCATCCACTCACGACAGAGCAGCTAACTCTTCATGGCACTTAATGTTGTCAGGACCAGTCCGAATCCCGGCCCCTGAGCCCCTGAACAACATCTGCCCAACTCCCGCATTGACCACTTTGGAAGAGTTGCCAACCGCATTGCCCCAGACCAAACCAAGAACATAACACAGAATAGCATAACTCCAATGATATCGAGGCACTTGCATTCCTGAGCCTTGCTCGCCATTTAGGCCCGCCATCTGCAACCGAAGCAACAACAAACTACACAGCATGACCACCTACCACATTGCGTGTCCTCCTTGTCACGTAACCCTTGGTTTCTGGCGTCATTTCTGGCACCTCGATGTACTCAAACTCTGCTTTCTTCTCTTTGGACATTGGCGGTAATGGCACTTCAATGCCGACGATCTTCAGAGGCCTTGGAACGGCTGATTCGTCGGTATCGCTTCGATGTCTGTCGTATCCGTGCCTATTCGTTACTGGCGGTTCCTCATATTGTGTTGCGGAGTCGAATAAGAAATCTATCGGCGCCACAGGCATCGTAGGCGTCAAATGCAAAAGTATGGAGGGAGCGACGGGCTGGGTAATTTCATCGACCGCAATCGGGTCTGGGCCTTCTTTGTCTGACAGTTCAGACTGGAATTCATACGAGGTGGACTCCTCCGCAGTCATGGGATCAAAAAAGAGTTCATCATCGGAACTCAAGAGGCCATTTGTAGCCATGGCTGGCAACACATTAACCAAAAACCAAGCGTGGTTCGCGATCCAAGTGTCGAGTACGAGGGACCAAACAGGTGCCAAAAGTAGCAAGCTCGCGAGAGGTTATTCCTGCAGAGGAAAGTCAGTTGAGGCATTCAAAAAACAAATAGAAGTGGCCGCATCCCAATGCTCAAGCTGTTTACAAAAAATTGCACAGGCTGAGAGTCGGGGTGAGGGGCAGTGAATTGCTGAAGATAGAGGTATGGTTGACTTGGAACTGAAGCCTGAAGCGGAGGGGTACCATTCACGCGACAGATCAAAAACACGCGTTTGCTTAAATGGATCAATGCTTGCAGGGATTAGACTAAGATGTAATATCCTGGATAATTTGATTGGCTGCCTGATGCTCCGGTGGAACCTCAGGGTCCTGGGCTTGGCACCTTCTTGACTTTTTCTTGCATCTCAAGGCCGCCTGGATTTTCCTCAAAGAAGGAACAATCAACCCACCAAAAATATTCATTTTTCTGTCATTTCGAGGACTTGAGTTCTGCTTGTGTATTTGTATATTTTAGACCGTGGTTCAGGTTGACGCTTATGATCATTTTCTTCAATCAGACATAGGAGACACCTCGAGGACATCTCTCTTGTACATATCTCTTGGCATCCTCGAGACTCAAGTGAAGCTTCAACTCGCCACAAATACATTTTTCACACCCAACCTCACTCTTCACACTTCCCGAGCTTTCATGGCTCTCCAACTGGCCTACAGGGCCACGAGGCCTTCATTGACCACCTCATCACCCTCAGTCATCTCACTTATCACCCCTTCTCCCAGGGCCTTCTCTGCCTCAACCGCTCTTCAAGCCCGCAAATTCAAAGATGACGGCCACACTTACGCCGATCGTCAAAAACTCCGAGAGGAACTCAAGGCCCAACGCCCAGACTACAAGATCCGCAAGGGAAGGAAGGATATCACCGAGTACCCAGACAAGGCCAGGCCCAAGTCCAAACAAGCCCGCTTCTTTGACCCCGAGGACAGTCATGGCAAGAGGAGCATGGTCTACAAGTTCAAGACTGGACAGCTCGCCGAGGAGGTCAAGCAGCTGAGACAAGAGATGGGTATTTCTTCCGAAAGTGGCGATGCCTTTACCACTTCAAAGGGCGAGCGAGGGAGGGATGTCCGTCCTTCTCGCCGTGATAGGGAGAAGTCGTCGTCATCAAGGCCGATGGATGCAAAGGGGTTTGCTTCCATGATGAGAGGAGAGGAGGATTCGACTCCTTGGGGGCAGGATAAGAGGTCGAATAAGGGGAGGGAGAGGCCTTTTGGGGGGTATGCCAAGGCGGCTCCTTCGGGGGAGAGGGGGGAGAAGAGCTTCGGGTCGAGGGACAGGAAGTTTGATAGAGGGAGTCGTGATGGCGATAGACGGGGCAAGAGCTTTGGTGAGAGGTCGTCTCGTGACGGTGACGGACCTTCTAGGGGCTTTGATAGGTCGTCCCGTGATGGTGACAGGTCGTCGAGAAGCTTTGGTGGCAAGCCCAGGAGAGACTTTGGAGACAGACCACCCCGTGGTGAGGACAGGCCCCGCAGGAGCTTCGAGGACAAGCCTTCCAGAGACTATGGAGATAAGCCTCGGAGAGACTTTGGTGACAGGCCTCCCAGAGAGTCCAGGGACAGAGCCTCGAGAGACTTTGGTGACAGACCTCCGAGAGGCTTTGGTGACAGACCTCCGAGAGACTTTGGTGACAGACCTCCGAGAGACTTTGGTGACAGACCTCCGAGAGACTTTGGTGACAAGCCTCCCAGAGAGTCCAGGGACAGAGCCTCGAGAGACTTTGGTGACAGACCCCCCAGAGACTTCGGCGACAGGACCTCCAGAGACTTCGGCGACAGACCCCCCAGAGATTTCAGCGACCGCCCCCCAAGAGAGTTCAAAGACAGACCCTTCCGCGACAACGACACTTACGAGCGCCCCGAGCCCATCGCCATCCCTTTCACCACCGCCGCGTCCCAATTCCTCTACGGCGCCTCCTCTGTCGAAGCCGCCATCCGCTCAAGCCGTCGCAAGCTCTACAAGCTCTACATCCTCCAAGGCGACGACGTCCGCCAGAGCCAAGACGCTGACGACATCAAAGCCGAGAAAATCATCCGCCTCCTGGCCAAGCAGAAGAATATCCCTATCGAGATCCTCTCCGGGAAATACGGCATGCGCCTCATGAGCAAGATGTCCTCTTCCCGCCCTCACAACGGGTTTGTTCTTGAGGCTTCTGCTCTCCCTCAACCACCTATTGTTGCTTTGGGGCCTATCCCGGAGGATCCAGCGGAATACGCAGCCAAACCTGGGTTTCCTGTTGAGTTGGGGCATCAATCTGCCGAGGAAGTAGTCATCAATGGCGAAAAGAATTTCGTCTACTGGCGCAAGTCTGCTACGCACAAACCTCTTGTCGTTGTATTGGATCGTATCCTCGATCCAGTCAACCTTGGCGCTATTCTCCGCTCAGTCGGGTTCTTTGGAGCTGCGGCCGTAGCGATAACCAACTATGGCGGCACAAAGATCACACCTGTCGCTCTCAAAGCCTCAGCTGGCGCCGCAGAGGAGGTGACCATCTTCGGGATTAACTCCCTCCCTGAATTCCTCAATGCGTCCAGAGCAAACGGGTGGGAGGTCTATGCTGCTGTTGCCCAAGAGCCGGGAGCGACAAGGCAGAGGAGACAGGTTGATTTGCTCGACATTGAAGAGACGGACCCCTTGAAGAGGGCGCCGTGTGTTTTATTACTGGGCAGTGAAGGGGAGGGGCTGGATAGACTGGTGGTGAAGAAGGCGGATTACGAGCTGAATATTCCGAGTATGGCGGGGCAGAGCGTGGTGGACAGTTTGAATGTGAATGTGGCGGGGGCCCTGCTGTGTGCTGGGTTTTTGAAGGGGATGCAGAAGGCTGTGTTGAAGGGGGAGACAGTGCAGGATGGGGAGGAGGTGACAAAGGAGACATTGTTTCAGATTTAAACTGGACTCCAATAAAAAGTGGGAGGGTGTGTAAGAATATGGATGTGTATGGTAGATACCCTCAATCTATGTGTACAAAATACGGAAAAAAAAAAAACAAAAAAAAAAAAAAAAAATGAAGCAATTCAGGGGTGAGATGTAAACAAACTGCTGAGTTGATAATTGGACGTGGGGGGTTCCGATGGTGGGGTGGGGTGATGCAGGGGTTTCGGGTGGATGTGTTCCTGAGCTGCGCAAGCTTGTTTATTCTGTTCTCTGTTTCTCCTGTTCTCTTCAGATCTGTCTTGACAAATATTCGCTCTTGGATACATCTCATTGTCTGTTCGAATACTTTGACCCCCCTTCTCAAAAGTTTAGCTTCAGCCAACGTGTACGCCAAGCAACGATAAAGCGCGGCGCCCCCTGACTGTTGCGTTGTCGTGGTGTTATCGCCCAAAGAAAGAGCCGGACCCACAGAATGTCAACACAGCTGTTTGCGCATGCGACTTGCGACGGCTGAACCTTTGCGCGATCACGGCCACAATACCCAACCCAACGTTGAAGGGTCTCTCACTATTTGGAGTTTTTGCTCGGGTTTATTTTCTGGACTTTTTGCTGTGTTTGATATCCCACCATCGCCCACGCCAACTGCCCCTCTCGTTGTGCGCCCAGTCGCCACACCGCAATTACGGCTTGCAACACCACGATCCCGACTTTCACGAACCTCTTCCCCGCCTCATCCTCAACAATCACCCTCGCAATGCGGCCCCTGCCTCTGCCCCTCTGGGCATTGGTATCAGCCCACCTCGTCTCCTCAGAACAAACCCCCCTCCTGCCAACAGCAATCCGCAAAATGCCTCCCGACGCCAACGCCAAATTCCACGCCCACTTCTGCGCCTTTCCCCAGCAAAGCCAGCATTCTTTCAACTCGTCCATGCTTCTCGCTCGAGACGAAACCTCCTTCTCCGCCCCCCTCCGCGCAGTCTACAACCCCCCACCCACCTCCCCAAGCCCGCAACGACGAGGAGTGTTGGGAGTAAGCAAAAGGCAATGGTCATGCCCAACGGATACGCTGTCGTGCAGTAGCATAGGGTATCCGAATACATGTTGCTATCAGGGGTCAACATGTATCAAAGTCCCTGACACGGGGCTGGGACCGGTGGGGTGTTGCCCGCAGAATACGCAGTGTACCGGTGGTGTTACCAGCTGTGGGGAGGGAGGGGTGGGGTGTCCGAGTGAGGTTGGGGGTGGGTGTTGTTTGAAGGGGTGGGTTTGCGGGGGATTGGGTTGTAAGTTTTCTTTTCTCGTCCTCATTATCATGATGCTTGCTCAACCTTGGGATGGAGCCAAAGATGCGTTTGCCATGGTGGTAGGATGATGCGTCGTCCCAGCGATGACAATCATGGGTGGAAGCTGAGACAGTTAAGATGTGGTTCACATCGGATTAAAGACTTAAAGACATCTAAAAAAAAAAATTAAAAAAATAGTTGGAAACAGCAGCTAACAACATCTAAACAGGCGTCAAGGAAGGCATAATCTCCACCCCGATCCCCATCCCAACAACTATAACCTCTACCCCTCCGGAAACAACCACCACCCCTATTTCCACTTCCACTCCCCCTACGACCACCACACAACCTGTCTCGTCGTCCTCCTCAACCTCTTCTGAAGACAGCCCAGAAAGTTCCACCACAGATGAACCCGAGTTCTGCCCAACCGGCTACTACGCCTGCCTCGCCCGCCCCAACAACGAAGGAGGCTGCTGCCAAATAGGCCGCGACTGCGCCTCCACCGACTGCCCACCCTTGACCTCCTCAACAACAGTCGTTGATGGCAACGGGGTTACGGTTGTTGTCCCAATGCCAACCGGTGCACCGCCTGTGGTGGGAGGCGGAGATGAATGTGCCAATGGGTGGTTCATGTGCAATGAGAGGGATGAAGGGGAGGGGTGTTGTCCCGATGGGTATGGCTGCGGGGCGGCAAGCTGTACGCTTGTGAGGGCGGGGGAGACGGCTGGGGTTGCTAAGGCGCTGCCTGGGACGAATGGGGGTGCTGTGAGGCGGAGCGGTGGGTGGGGGGTCGTAGGAGGGCTTGTGGGAGCTGTCATGGTATTCTGAGAAAACGAAGGGACACGCAAAGTGGGAAGGTTGATGATAATGTAATGGTATGTGTGGTATGGTATGGTATGCATGGATCGGTTGTATGAGCGGGATGAAATGATGGGAGCTGGCGTTGGAATTGTTTTTGATAGAGAGAAAGAGAGAGAGGGGGGAAGGGGGAGACAAATCTCAATTTTTTGCATTATTTACTCGAGAACGATATCCAGACGTTGCAAATTGCCCTTCTAGCCTGCCTACCTTAGTTGACCCCCCTCTCCTCACAAAACTTCCTCACCTCCTTATTCAACATATCCTTCTGCCTCCCCACCAAGTCCATAACCCCCTCAATCTCTTCCCCCAGTTCATCTTTCCCGCCCTGGTTGTAAATATTCTCCATCTCAGCCAAAACAGCGCCCAGTTGATTCGGCAACCAAGTCACAATCGGACTCCCCCCGGTCGCCGTCGGATGCGAAGTCTGCTTGAGGATATACTCCCTCGCAAAACACCAATGCCGCCACCTAAACTCACGGACTTGATCCAAGAGCTTCAACCACAGCCGCTTGGTCTCTTTGACCTCTTCCTCAGCACCGTCCCCCACACCAAGGGCCCATCCCTTGAGATCCAACTCCCCCTGCCTCTCCGCCACAAACTTGATAAACTCCCTATGATTACTCGGTCTGTACTGCCTAAAATCCCTCAAAATCTCCGTCAACGGCGTCTCCGGCATCGGCACCGCCAGCAAACTGTCCATCAACGGAATCATACTATCATTCGCCCCAGACTCCCCCCGAAAGCTCTGTCTCTTCCCCTCATACTCTGGTATTCCCTCGTACAACACACCCTCGGGGAACATACTCTGGCTCGTAATCCCAAAAATAAACGTCCGAAAGGAGGTGTAAGATCCCGGTTTGGACTTTTGCCACATGGTCTCCATCGCTTTGTTGATATTTTGCAGTGCGCTCAACATCTCCCCTAGGGCGGTGTTGAACCCCCCTCGGGAGCGGGGGGAGGTGGCGGAGGATAAAGCGTTGACGCAGCCCGAGATGAGCAAGGGGGAGTGCGAGACCATGGCAATGTGGACCAAAACAAAACCTGCCTCGGAAGAGGCGGGGTCGAGGCCGTGTTCAAAGGCGCGGATGAGGCGGAGGTTGGGGTAGGTTAGACCCAGAGAGGGGGAGGCGAGGCGGTAGTTGTAGAGGGCGTAGGAGCCGGCATATTCCATGAAGGGTTTGAAGCCCGTTCTGTAACTGGGGATTAGATGGGTGGAGCGGAAGGGGAAAGAGGGTGACAATGGACATACAGCTCGGCACAGCGCTTGATTGGGCGGGCGATACAGGCTGGGAGGACGTCACGGGCTAGGCCGTAGGGTTCACCTTTGACGAACCGGAGGTGGCAGGGCTCGAGGAGGTAGGCCGACAAGAGGAAGGAATAGTCACGGTACAGAGAGTTCATCAGGGGGAGGTTGGAGGCGTATTTGTCGATGTGCGAGGTTAGATCGGGGAGCTCGGCCAGGACGACATCGCCTAGTTTACCGTGGGCCAGGAGGCCGGGTTCACCGGAGGCGGTCTTGACGGGCATACGTTGGAGGATGGACTCCAGAGGGTCAAACTCGGAGGGGAGAGTGACGATGGGGTCAGCACGGGGGAGGAAGCCGCGGGCGGTGGACACCATGAAGGCTGGGAGGGAGGTGTCGTCTGGTTTGGCGTCTGTGAGGACGTTGAAGGGGGTGATGGGGTTGGCTAGGGAGCCCATTGTGCCTTGGTGAAGTCGAAAATAGTAAAGGCTTTGAGTAGTAGAGAAGATGTGTTGAAGGTGAGATGCGAAGCTGTTGGTTTCAGTTCAAAGACGGAAAAAGTTTGACTGCCTATATAGACCATGGCCGGAATGTATTCCGGCCACTGCCCATGTCCATTTTGACCGTCTATTCGAACTAGCAGCTCACCCGGATGGTTTGATGTCCGACAGATTAATTTCTCTTTGTCATGGAAAGGCACGAGGGAGGCCACGGGACCGTCACCTTGCTGTCCCGACATTGTGTGTCTAGCCGTCTCATGGCAGCGGCATCTCAACAAAGAGACAATGGTTCGAATCAGTATATCGTGTGTTGCCGAGCTTCTCATATCAGCACTGATGCCCAGTCCAGTACGAACCCTAAATTCATCGTCATCGGTGTGTATCTGAACTCATGTAAGCCAGTTCGTAACACCTCAGCATCGTAGTTTCATGTTTAGTTTGATGGCAGCCAGCTGAAAGATAAGAACGGACCATATCTCTTTATCGTTACCCTTACATCTAGATGAAGTCGAAGAAAGCAACGCGCAGTTGGTGTATGCACTATGTAACAGCAACAGAACGAGCTCCACCCATCTCCGGCCATAACCGGCCTCAGCCGGTCTCCTCCCCAGTTTTTTTCCAAGACCACCGATCGAAACGGCCGGACAAATTCCGGCCGTTATCTCCCGTGATCGGGTCTCCTAACGGCCTTTTAACGCTCGAAAACGCTCCTGTCATCGGTGCGGACCGTATCTTGCTCCGCTATCGGGCCATCTCCATAAACCCTTAGCATCTTAGCCATCAACCCCTCACCCGGCGGCAGCCCGCCAATGTCAACCTCAATTAGGAAGGCGAGCATGTCAAATGTCAACAGCAGGGCTAAGCAAGGTGGAGCTAATCATATGCTAGGGATACTTGCTTTTAAAACTCAATTTGAACGTCTCTCACTATTCATGTCCATCCTCTGACCGTGATTTAAGCATGCTTCATCACTGATCGCGGCTCCGGTGTTTTCGACACAATATATATATATATATATATATCCACTCCACTCCACTACCCCGCGATCCGGCCCCGAACACCGATCCGATCACACCTTCTCCCCCGGCTCCGGCCCCCATCCACCATCACCATGGCTTCCACCGACGAACTTCTCACCTTGGCCTCCGTCCAGGAAGCCCACGAGCTAATCAAGCCCTTCATCCATCAAACCCCCGTCCTCACCTCAGCTTATATCAACTCCCTCGCATCCACACCCCAAACTCCCGAATCTCTTTCCAAAACAGAATGGGCCGGCCACCCCCCGGCCAACCCAACCCTCCGGCTTCATTTCAAATGCGAAAACTTCCAGCGCATCGGTGCCTTCAAAGCCCGCGGCGCCTTCCACGCCATTGAGCGCCTCAAGCAATCTCCTGGTTTTGACGCTTCTCGTGGTGTAGTTACTCATTCTTCCGGTATATATCGACCTACCTACTTACCCCCCCACAACCCCTTGTTTATCATGTATACTGACCCCCCCCCCCCCAGGCAACCACGCCCAAGCCCTCTCCCTCGCCGCCCGTGAATCCTCCATCCCAGCCTATATCGTCATGCCCAGCATCTCCAACCCCTCCAAAGTCGCCGCCACCCTCAGCTACGGCGCCCAAATTACCTTCTCCGGCCCCACCGCCCCGGAGCGCGAAGCAGCAGCACAAAAGATCATCGATGAGAAGGGGGCAGTGCTCATCCCGCCTTATGATCACCCTCATATTATCTGCGGACAAGGAACTGCTGCCCTGGAGTTGTTGTCCCAGGTTTCGGTTCCATTGGATGCCGTTATAACTCCTTGCGGTGGCGGCGGCCTCCTCTCCGGCACTGCCCTTGCCTGCTCCGAATCCCCCGCCACCAGAGTCTTCGGCGCCGAGCCTTCCTTCCAAGGAGCCGACGACGGCAAAAGGGGCTACTACTCCGGCCAGCGTATCGAGTCCGTCAAATCGCTGACAATCGGCGACGGGTTGAGGACACCAGTAGGAAAAATACCGTGGAGTATCATCTACGAAAGGAGATTAGTAGACGGCATGTTTTCTGTCACCGAGGAACAAATCAAGGCGGCGATGAGGCTGGTGTATGAGCGCCTAAAAGTGGTGGTTGAACCAAGTGCGGTTGTTGGGTTGGCGGTGGCCTTGTACAACGAGGACTTTCGGCGGATGGTGGAAGAGGAAGTCGGGGAAAAGGGATGGGATCTGGGCGTGGTGTTTAGTGGGGGGAATGTGAGTTTGGCTGCTTTGGGGGGGTTGTTTGAGGAGTGAGTAGAGCGAGGACAGATTCTGAGAGTCTGTTACGAGAGATACCAATGTCAATATAAAAGAAGTCAAGTCTTGACGATGTTTGTGATAGGAGCGGACGATGCAAGGTGGATCTAGCCATCACCCAACCAATAGAAAACGAGATCACTTACCCTATCCAACCTGCCAACCACCAAATCACATCAAACAATGCACAAATATTCTTCGAGAACAAACAAAAAAAAAGCCTTCTCCATGTCAACTCCAAAATGCATTCATCAGGTATATATGTACAAGAACCACCCATTAACTGTAAAAAAAAAAAATTTGTGGAAAAAAAAAAACAACGCATGGCCGCAAATGAATCAAGGCTTTTTGATCCCCATTTGCCCGAGGTATATCCCGTTCCCTAGTTTTTGGGCACAAGTCCATTTTCCGTGAACCTCTTTTTCTCCCAATCCCATGACCAGAGTATCACAAACTGTTTTTGTTTTCCCGGACCAGAAACCAATCACCCACCCAGCATCAACATTGCTCCTTGACAACACCTTACTTGGTGTTCTCGGGGCGGAGGGCACGGACGGCCTTGCCGGCGCGCCAGATCTCAAGGTTGCGGATCTCCTCGAGCTCCTTCTCGTACTTCTCACGATAGTCAGGCTGAGAGTTGTACTCGAGCGAGCGCTTAGTCTCGGAGCCGTCCTTGACCGAGTCGTAGAGGTTGTTGAAGACGGGCTTGAGGGCATCCTTGAACTTGGGGGTCCAGTCAATGGCACCACGACGGGCGGTGGTGGAGCAGGCGTCGAACATCCAGTCCATGCCGTAGGCACCAATGAGGGGGTAGAGGGACTGGGTAGCCTCCTCAACGGTCTCGTTGAAGGCCTCGCTGGGGGAGTGGCCGCGCTCACGGAGGACCTCGTACTGGGCAAGGAACATGCCGTGGATACCGCCCATGAGGCAGCCGCGCTCACCGTAAAGGTCAGAGTAGACCTCCTTCTCAAAGGTCGTCTCGTAGAGGTAGCCGGAGCCAATGGCAACACCCATGGCGATGGCCTTCTCCTTGGCCTTGCCGGTCACATCCTGGTAGACGGCGAAGGAGGAGTTGATGCCACGGCCCTCCTTGAAGAGGGAGCGGACAGTGCGGCCGGAACCCTTGGGGGCGCAGAGGATGACATCGACGTCGGTGGGGACCTCAACCTTGGTGAGATCCTTGAACACGGGGGAGAAACCGTGGGAAAAGTAGAGGGTCTGGGGGTAGCCATGTCAGCATGACGTTGCTCTCACAAATAGAGGTCAAAACAGGGATATGCTTACCTTGCCCTTGGTGATCTGGGGCTTGATATGAGGCCAGGTCTCGGACTGGGCAGCATCTGAGAGCAGGTTCATGATGATGGTACCCTTGGAGATGGCCTCATCGACCTCGAAGAGGTTCTTGCCGGGAACCCAGCCGTCCTGAATGGCATCCTTCCACGACTTGCCATCCTTGCGGACACCAATGACGACGTTGATGCCGTTGTCACGGAGGTTGAGGCCCTGGCCGTGACCCTGGGAGCCGTAGCCGATAAGGGCGAGGGTGTCGTTCTTGAAGTAGTCCTATGTAGTCACTCAAGTTAGCTATAAAATGCCTCTCAGAGACCCAATTGGGCCCAATTGGGGAATTGTGACCCGGAATCAAACTAACCTGGAGCTTCTCAATGGGCCAGTCGGCACGCTCGTAGACATCCTCCTTGTGACCAGCAAAGTCGATGGTCTTGACACCGCGGGTCTGGTGCTTAGCAACGGGGGCAGCAGCGCGGGAGACGACGGCAGCGCGGACAGCACCGGCGGCGGCAACAAAGGTGCGTCTCTGGGTGGCGGGAGAGGCCAATTGGCGGGCCAGAGGGCGCAGGGCCTTTTGGAGGTTTCTCGCGGAGGACATGTTGACGGTCTGGGTGGTTGTGGAGTGGGGATTGGGTTTAGAATAAAAGAAGGTTCCAAGTTCGAAGCTTGGGGAGAGAGGGGGAAGCTGTTGATTATGTAGGAGTTCACCGTCTCTAATCGTCCACCTGGCAGATGCAGTCACCGGAGCTGCGAGTCAGAGTTTTTTTATTTTTCGGTCTCCCTGCTGCCCTGCCAGCGGCCGTCCAGACCGACTTCGGGGGGACTGGCGTGCTTGAGGGTGGGTTATGGCCCGGATCTGATTGGCCAGGGTGAATCCGGGGCGGCAGGGGCAGCCCAGAGGGTCCACCGTTTCTCAAGCTTGGATCCAGGCTCAGTTAGCTTGCCAGTGCGAGTGCGAGTGCGGGCATTGCGGGGCAGTTCCAGCACTCCCACCTTCGTGGCATTCCCAAGGTGAGCCTTGGCTTGGCCACAACGGGCGGTGCCAGTATCCAGCACTGGCGACCTAAAACATGTCCGATGTGGCCGCCGTTGATTGACTCACCCGACTCCGTATCAGCTCCGGCGTCTCCTGGACCGGCCGGCCCGCTCACTTGCTCCCAGAGCCGGGGAGCCGAGAACGTGGTTCCTGTCCAGACTTGGCGCTGTGGGGATTCAGTGACTCTAAATTGGGACCGGAATAGCATCGGCGCTCACCTCCCGTATCGGATTGTGAATCCCATGGAAGAAGCGATGTCACATGTATGTAGAGAACATGCCACGCATATGTAGAAGCCGACGATGTACATCTCTTGGTAGAACGAACCCATAGAATCACACCAAAGCAACGCATACATTTCCCACCAATCTGTAGTCATAATCATGAAACCCAGTTCTCGCCTTCACCCCCAGCCTGCTGTAGTCTGTCCGTCTCCCAAGCCCAAATAGTAGGTATATCCTCCTTCTCTTTCCCTTGTTTCCCCGACCCTAAATAGCAACCCTATCAAACCCCTCCCCCCTCACGCTCCCCCCCATCATCGCGCTCCTCACATTCCTCTTGAACCCCTCCCGATTACTCCTCAAATCCTCCGCCGCCTCCTTATTCAACGGGTCGCTCGCGTTCGGCTCCAGAAACAAAAACTGCAGCCCCACAATCACCGCGTTCAGGTTCAGCACCGGCTTCCAGTCCTCCCTCAGAATATTCAAGCACACCTTCCCCTCCAGGTCGATATTCGGATGGTAGATCTTCTCCCGGCATTGGACCTTGGGGGGCTCATGGGGAAAATTGGGCGTGATGTTAAAGGTGAAGCTGAACCGGCCGCCCTTGTACATGCCCTCGTCGGGCTCGATGTAGAGAATGAACGAGAGGATGTTGTCCGGGTCGGGGAAGTCGGTTCGCATTGTTGTGCCGAGGGAGAGTTCGCTGAGGTCTACAGCACGCCACAAGGTTAGTATCTCTGGCTGGTGATGGTGAGAGGAGAGGGGGGACATACCCTTTTGCACACGTAATTGCGCCGCCGTGACCTTCTTCTTCTTGGGACCCCCAGCAGCGCCGCCGGCAGCTGCCCCTTCGGAGTTCTCAGCCTTTTGCTGCTCTTTTTTCTATTCGTTGCCACATCGTCAGCATCTCTTTCCCAGTCCCTCATCAAGAGGTGTGACGTACCATCGACCATATCTTCAACATCCTGTCTGTTCTTTTTCTCCTCTTCCCTCTCACTATGTGTATATGTTTTCTGTGTGTTCGTTGAGGTGGGGGTTTAGGTGGGTCGCGTGCTCTCGTGTCCGTCTTTCGCGTTCACGAATAGGGTTCTCGTCGGTTTAGGTTTCAGGATAGCTTTGGTTTTCGGTGTCACGGATAGAGTTAGAAACTCCCAGTAGCGAGGTTGCTTGGGAAGACGTAGTTTAGGATAAGTTTAGGTAGGCCACTTTTCTTTTTGCTAGGTAAGGTAGGTAGGTTCAGTTCGTGGCAATGGAGGGGCAGAAACTCCAGCCTTAGAAACCCAGGCCCAGGCACACGGATCACCGCCCACCTTACCGCCTACCTTACCGCCTACCGCCCAACTTCAGATGCCGTAATCAAGAAAAAAGGTGGGGGGCGTAGATGCTTCTTTCTTTCTCTTCCGAAGACCACGGAGGAGCGAATTTTTTTATGCCTGCTGCAGCCTACGTCCATCTATGACTCTAGCTCTCATCTCTTATCCATCTACTCTCATTCATCAGACTGAAGACTCGCTCCTTTCCCGTCGTCAGTTTGGGCATCTTTCAGGCTCGTCTCAATGTGGGGTGTCAATGTGGGGTCGTCTCACACCTTCGGAGAGCTTTCAGTAAACGGAGACCCCTCAGCTCAATCACCGATGTTCGGTGAGTGTGGTGAGCTGAGCGGCGGAGTCTCAATGGTGCCGATGGTGGAGCTTGGGATCATCGGGGAGTTGGCGGTTAATGTTGTGAGGAAACAAGGCAATCAAACATCCGTAGTCGAGCTCCGGTCCACGCACACACACCTTGACTATAGTAGTACGACATGACACATCGGTGACCTCGGGCCTCGGTGAGAGCAAACATCACAGCCCTCGATTACTCCTCTGCTACTTCCAAATATGAGATCTGTATCACGATGTGCAACAACCGGCAAATAGGTGTGCTTAGAAGACGATATATTGATCATTCATGTACAAAGTCAGTCGAGTTTGGCCCATCACCAGCCTTTCTGTGGAAAAGCATCGAATTCCTAAGTAGAAAAGAATATAGCGTTCATAGCCAATCTACAGACAAAAACAATAATCAACATCACAGAAACAAACGCCTCCGCCAGTATGCCGCTCACTCTCCCTGTCATGATATCCGCTCCTTTATTTTCAGCTCAAATCGCAACAACGCACTGCAGAAAACAACCAAGTACAAGATTTATATCACCCATCCATCCCCGGGGGGGGGGGGGGGGGGGGGGGGGGGGGGGGGGGGGGGGGGGGGGGGGGG